>JAQQSU010017322.1:0-10728 GCA_028627135.1 Pseudochirops cupreus | reverse complement strand
TGAAATTACTTATTGAGCAGAATTCCAAAGTCATCTTCAAGTGCCTCATATGTACAAAGAACTAAGGGGAAACAAAAATTATAAATAATGTCCCTTCATTGAAAGGGTTTAAGATGTTGCTGGTAATAATAGTAACAATATTAAAATAATGTGAATTCATATAATCTTTAAATTTTGCAAAGTACTTTACAAGTGCTATATCATTTTATCCTCATAATAGCCCTAGAAAGGAGAGAGATGGTATTACTATCTCATTTCAAATGAGGAAACTGAAGCAGACAGAGGTTAAGTGACTTACCCAGATCACACAGCTAGTAAGTGTCTGAGGTGGGACTTGAATTCAGGTCTTCTTGACTTCAGGTCCAGTATGCTTCATTTTCCACTTATCTACATATATAAGTAACTATAATATAAAATGATACTTAATGAATGCAAGATACTTACTGGGGAGAGGGAGAAAGCGGTTATTAGTACTTGACAGGGAGGTTAGTGATTAAGGATCAGAGAAGGATTCATACACAAAATGTTATTTGGTTTAAATTTGAGTAAGATTTCAGCAGGCCAAGAAGGAAAGAGTACTTTTTAGGTATAAAGAACCACATTACGCTAACAAAGTCACAAAATAGGAAAGCATATTTTTGGTTGGAGTAGAAAGAAATGATATGGGATAAACCCTGAAAAAATAAGATTCTGAATCTGATTTGAAATAAGAAGGATATTGTTGCTGGAGTGAAAATAAATGAAACCTCAGGAAAAATTAAGCACCTGTAAATCCAAATGTGAGAAGCTTTTCAGAGGACTCCTGCTGTGAACAGCTTCAAGGTTCTGATTACACAGCATAGTGAACTCTCTATTTATTCAGGAAAAACCAGAGCAAAACATTCACAGAAAACAAAGTACAGCATTTAGAATGTTATAACTTCACAACTTATCATTAAAATGGCCACATAGTTTTCACAAAAGTGGTCATACAGTTTTAAGCAAAGTACATTCATTTAGTCAATCACAAAGTCCTTGATTCAATCACAAAGTACAAAAGTCAAAGTCTTCCACCCATAGGTTGCAATTAAGTTGTGATTTCATCACTTGCTACTCAGTACTCTCTTAAGGGGTAGTGGAAAGTACAAAGACCATCCACTCCTAGGTCACAAGTAAGTTACAATTTCATCAGTCAACATTGAATACCCAAGAAGAGGTCTTTTCATCTTGACTCAAGGCTGGCTCTTAACTTCCATGGTTCCTCTTCCATAGTCCCAGATACTGCCCAAATCTAACTAACTGCCACCTGAGTTCAAAGGCAGACATCTCCCAGTTCCTTGTCCAGCTCTCCATGCAGTTCTTGTTCCATATTGAAGCTCACAGTGTCTAGTCCACCTCAAGTCCTTCACAGTTTCTGTTCCTCGGAACAGAAAACTTAACAGAGCCACAACAATATCTACACACATAATGCTTATCAGAATCACAACCATATGGTTGTAATTCACTTTTTGCCTGTGAAATCAACATAGAGCCAAAACAGACAGACAAAGTACTGACACCACAGTCATTCTTCCTCTGGCAGCTCTGGATGGCCCTTGGAAGTCTTTGTCAGCTCTGGTCAGTTCTTGGAAGCTTTCAGCAGGAGTTTGGCTGGCTCTCAGAAGAAACTCTGCCACCACAAGTTCTGTTCTCAAAATCAAAATCACTTTATCTAGCCTCCATGAGGCTTGCTCCAAGAAATTCTGTCTCAGTTCTTAATTCTCGTTTCTCTTCTCAATTCAATCCTTTGTCCAGCCTCCAGATGCTTGCTGAGAAAAATTCTGTCTGTCTGTCTCTCTGTCTGTCTGTCTCTCTCCTCTGTCTTTCTCAGAAACCTTCAATTGGGAAATTAGGAGGTCAGAAAGACCTCTTAGTGCTGGACACTGAGCAGCCCATGACGAAGAGGAAAAGAGATAATTGTCCAAAGGGACAAATGTTAATGTACAAGTCATTTTCCAGTCAACTTAGATTATGCTTATTCAGATTTGAAGTTGGTTTAAAGAACTTTTTGAGATCCCATGTAGTTTTGACATCGTGTTATAGAAAATGAAGAATTCTCTACTTAATTTGCCATGTTAAAAGCAATTACTGAAGACATTTGAGCAGATGTATAGTATGATCAGCTCTAACTATAAGGAACAATAATCCAATTGTATAGAAAGAATAGATTGGAGGGGAAAGAGTAAAAGTCAAAAGATCCATTAGGAAACTATTACCATATTGCAAACCACAGCATTTTAGTTCTTTAGACAACTATCTCAAAGTTGCAGAGAAGGTGATGCCCTGCATTGGTATAGAGAGTTTCTGTTTCCTAGAATTTCTTATATGAATGAAATCTCAGATCCTGATTCCATTCAAATTCTTGTCACCATAGTTCCAACAGTTAGGACTCAGTGCTTACCCTTAGATGGAGGTTTAGGGAGACTGCCCCAAGGTCACATTGCTGGAAGTTAGGGGAACATAATGATTAAATCTAGGTTTACCTGTTTTTTACTCCAGTGTTGCTGGTTAAATGATACAGATCTTAAATGCTATTGGGGCATAGAGGGAAAAAAATAGATTATATTGTGAGCTAAAGTAGTTGGAGAAGTCTTTTTAAAAAGCACTGGGCCTGAATTATGGGAACATCTTGGACTCATGTTGATGGTGAAGGAAAGAAAGAAGGAATCTTTCTACATATGGAAAATGGCATGCATAAGCCTCCAATACATGGGATATTTATTTTAGAAAGTACCTGTCAAAATTTTTTTTCCATAACAGAAAAAGCACCAGATAGATTTATTCTTGAATATTAAAATCTGTCTTTAAGTTTTTATGATTCATCAGTCATCTTAATGCTTGGTTGGATAATTAGTTGATGTAACAGAGATATGAGTTCTTAAATAAGTTCTTTAAAGTTTGTGGAAGAACAAATCCCTAATTCCACACAAAACAGTAAGAATATGTTACTGTGGTGGGGAAGGGAGGCAGCAGAGGGACCTCATGTTTCAAACACAAAATTCACTTGCAAATGACAAACCTAAGAATTTTGATAGGAATCTGTTTTCCTTTAACTGGTAAATGTCCTGTAGTTGGCATTTGTCTTGTGGAGCTTTTTTACAATAAAAATATTTTGAGAGAAAGAATTTCTAAAATATTTATATTTTTTTAATATTTGGAAATGTGAGAGGGAAGGGGAAACTATTTGGAGACAATGAATCCTAAGATCACAGAGTTAGAGCTGGAAAGGGCTTTAGAGATTATTTAGTCCAAGTCACTAATTTTGGGATGAGGAGAGAGACTCAGGATAAGTGAGAAATAGTAAAATGAGAAACATGATTTAGCTATTCATCAAATAAGAAAATGAAGAAATGGAATGTCAAGAAAGGAAGGAAGGAAAGTAGGTTAAGATGGAAGGAAATGAGGAAACGAGGGAAGAAAAAATGGAAGAAAGGAAGAAAAGGAAGGAAGGAAGGAGAGGGAGGAAGGGATGAAGGAAGAAGGGAGGGAAGAAGAATAGGAGGTAGGGAGGGAAGGAGGATGGGTGAGAGGGAGGGAGGGAGGAAGGAAGCAAGAAAAAAAGTTATTTGCCTCAGGTGTAACAAGTATAAAGTTTTAGAGGTTGGACTTGAATCCATAGCTTCCTAAATTCAACATTAGTTATTAGAGAAACAATAGGGTTTGTGATTTCATTTATATAGGAAACTTGAAGTTGGGTAAGTTCCCTCTTCCAGTATAGCTTGATATTTTAGCCAGAGTTACCCAGGGCACTGAGAGGTTTAGGGGTTTGTCCAGGGTCATGCAGTCAGTACATATCGAAGGCTGGACTTGATCCCAGGTCTCCTGCTTCTCCTGACTCCTAGTTCAGGTTAAAATTAATTTTATTTCTGTTAATTTAAAAAATCTCATAATCATTTCCTGATATGCTATGCCCTTAGCATTTTAGCTTGTGGCAAAGAAAATACGGTCAAGGAAAATCAAGTGACAAAGTTACTGTATCTGTCATCGTTAGTAAGTGGTAGAGCCAGAAACTGGGACCAGATCTATCTTTCTTTCCACATCATGCTCAACACAGTCACCTTAAATTTTGTGAGAGTTATGAGAAGGCAGAAGCTTTGTCCAGATTTTTAGTTTATTAGAATAAAAATTATATCTGCAGAACTCTATCTCTTGGAAAAGAGGGAGTACCATTTAAAATGTTGAGAAGATTGATGTAAAATAAATCCAGCGAGGTAAGCTAAGTCTTATTATACAGGGATTTAAATGCCAAGTTGAAGGACAGAATGTATGCCTGTCAATTTGCAGAAGTTCAAAATTATCAGGGCCAACCTGGGGAGTTAATAGGTTCTCTCTCATTGGAAGTCTTCAGCTGCAATGGAGAGGAGACTCCTGGTCAGTTATGAATTAGGTTAAATGGTGTCTGAGTCATCATTAAAACAGGAATAGCAAATGAGTAGTTTAGTTAGAACTTATTAATTGACCTATGGGGGGGGAGGGAAAAAGCTGAATTGGTTAAAATGAGATTATAGTTATTGTTAAAGACATAAAGCCAAGTCAGGGTAAATTATATATGCCAACACAGCAATTCCTGTGAGAAAGACCAGGCACCTTAAGTGACCACTAACCAATTGTATATGCAGCTGCTAATGAATGTTAATGTGACCTTAGACTTCATTTATGGAGAAATACTATTGCCAACAAGGGAAGTGAGAGTCTGCTGCTCAGACCCCATTTGGAGCAGTGTGTTCCTCTCTGGCTTCTATATTTTAGGAAAGTCATTGGTAAACTGGAGCGTGTTCAGATGAGGAAAACTAGAATGATAAAATGCTTTAAAACTCTTATTAGCACCATTCTAGCTAGGGCAAGCCTATCTCAATTTTGTCCCAAGATGCAGTCATCAGCAATGGGTAAGCTTACTGTGAGGACTATCCTCCTTCATCAACAGGTAATGAGACTGCCTTCCATGCACCTCATACTTTGTAGTTCTCTACCAGCCTGTACAAAATAACTCCCTTTCCTTCCCTGAACATCATGCTAGCAACCCTCATAGCTACCTTGGTCTTTATTTTAACACACCATTCAAAAAGATTAAGGAGGTCTCCCTAGGGGACAGGGCTTCTCTGTTCCTCAATTCACTGTGTCACAGGTGGGAATGTCTTCTGCACCCCAATCCTGGCTGGCATTCACCCTGCCCATCCTATCCAACATTGAAGAAATAGCCTTGAATATGAGTATTGGAGAATAGAATGGTGACTCTTTACCCTAAAGCAGAGTTAAAAGAGGGGAACATAAGAGAATTATGTAGAAATATTTGAAGGATTATCACACAGGAAAAGGATTGCATTTTGTTTTGCTTGGTCCTATGAGGTGGATGATGTTTAGAAATAGGTTTGTGCTATCCTTACAGAATTCGTAGTTACCTCTGTTTAAAATATACTTCCTCCATACAAGTAAAGGAGCTCAGTTTAACTAGTTTCAAGAATATTTGAGAACAAATAGCAAATGGAGCATCTTACAACTTAGGAACGAATAAATAAAAAATACTGAAATATACTGTTTTCTTGAGTCTCAGAGGAAGAGGAATCCCTCTTGCTTACCAAAAGCCAACACTTCTTCCTGGGTCCTTGACATTGGCATTTCCTATATCCTCCAGAAATGTACCCCTTTCAGCAGCCCCTTCTTCTCCCACACTTTCAATGTCTATTTTATCCAATGATTCCTTCCATATCTCCTACAAATATGCAAGACATCTGAAATACATTTGGACATCACATTTCACCATCACAACTCCATGAGCTTGGTGCTGTTGTGATCTCCATTTTACAGATGAGGAAACTGAGGCCCAGAGAGATTGTTGGGCATGCTCATGCAATACCGATCTGAGGTTGAATTCAAACTCACATCTCCCTTCATTTAATTCTAGCATTTACTCCATACCTCCTCTTTGGCAACACAATGATCACACAGGTCAGTCATTGGATATTGTTTCTTGTCTTGCACAGAGATTACCTTTCTCTCACCAAAATCACATCTGGAGATGTTTGCTTTCTTTTTTTTCTTCTTTACTTCAGTCATATTAACTCTGCTATGATGTGTGAGGTGAGTCTGTAATAAAAATAATGTATTGGTTATTGAATCTAGAGACTTTAGAAGATGAAGCTTCTCCTTGAGCCTATAAACATTTGGACTGAATCAGACTTGTAGATTTTTTCATTAGTGTTTGCGGAATGTTTATTCTATCTGAAGCAACAAAAGACAAGGAAGTAAATGTCTCTTTATCTTTCAAACTGCTATTGATGAGAAAATGTAGATGTTGGTAAAATTATTGCTGAAGAGCGATTTTACTCTTTGTCACAGTGGCAAAACTTATATTCTCCTCATCCTCCAAACAGAAAGGAATAATAACTCACACATGCAGAGCATTTTCAAGTTTAAAAAGAATTTTCCTGAAAAGCATTTGCCCAAAATATTACAGCTACTAAGTTTCATAACTCAGTGTCAGGAATTTAGGCTCTCATAGGGCCCAGTGAGTCAAAATGAAACAGCTTTGCCCTGGACTTGATCAGAAGATATAGGTATCTACCAATCTGAGGGATTATTTAGGAGCAAAAGGAAGTATATGTTTGGTGTTGGTAGGTTTGATGTTTGAGAGGCTAGCCTTGGAGCATTCACTCAGGGAGCAGGGAAGGACAATGAATAGGTGTAGTGGGAATGCTTCTGGAGTCTTGTTGCAGTGAAACTAAGAATGAGAGGTCACTGGTTAGGGAAGAGTGAATTCAGAGAGCCAGTGGTTTCAGTAGTTATATTTAGGAGAATGGATGAAGAAAAAGGCCAAGAGAGTCAGCATTTATGTACAGATTGTGGAAAAGAGGAAACTCAGGAGATACATGATACTTACCTTTGGTTATCTTAAGGGCTGTTGTATGGAAGAGGGATTATACTTCTTCTACTTGGCACCAGAAGGCATAACTAGGAGCAATGGATAGAAGTCATAGAGAATCAATTTGCAACTTCACAGATACTTATTACATGTTTCATCTATGCCAGACACTGTGCTGGGCACAGAGGATACAGATATCAGAACAATCTATACACTCATGGGGTTTTGATAAAATAACGGTTTGTTTACCAGATCTGAATTATTCATCCACATCTTAATTTACATTATTAACTTTAGGTTTTTTTTTTTACATGTGATCAAATTGGTTTTTAAAAGTCACGTTAGAGTGTGAGTTCCTTGAGAAGAGGGACTGCCCAATGTTTTCCTCAAATCACCCACACTTGGCCCTGTGCCTTGCAAATGAATAGTCTATAAATGCTTATTGGCACAATATTCAAGAAGTTAGACAATGTGAAACAACTTTTACTGTATCACTAGATTGCTGCAAGCATTTTGACAAAAATAAAAAATAATTCAGAATTTGTTTAATTTAATAGCACAAAACTAATTACTTATAGTCTATTCTTACCTTTGCAAAAACAAAAAAGTTAGCGCTTGTAGTAATTTAGCAGCTTAAAACTTTTTTTTGCAATTATAATTTTAATTTTCTCTTTGAAAAAAATGTTTATGTAATCAAGGGCAAGAAACTAATGTACATCAGACACAACCTAATCCTTGATTATCCCCGTACCCAAAACAGTTGCTTCCATTTTCAATCTATCATCAATGAACACATTAAAGTTATTTGTAAATGTACTGATGAAGATATCTTGATTCACCCATGAATTGGATTGATGTGAGGCAGAGTTGTACAAAGTCATCAGCTTCACTGTCTCTTCCAGAGTCATCAGATTTCACATAAAGGAGGTGGAATTTTATTTGGTGTGTGAAAGTCCCAAACAAATAAATATAGGATATAAGAAGTAATTGACAGCAGCTGGGGGGGGAGGGAAGGGCACTGACAATTTTGATCTAAGGAAAATATTTCAAACAATGAGAACTATCCAAAGGTGCCAAAGGGCCATTCCCTTTCCTATCTCAGGGGAGGTCTTTAAGCAACATTTGGAGGATCACTTCTTGGGAATTTGGTAGAGTGGATATTTGTTAAGATATGTGCTGGAACTCATAGCCACTGAGGTCTCCTCTACCTCTGATATTATGCTTCTGTGCTAAGAATATATGAAGCTTTGTAACCAGATTTGATAGAGATTACATATAATGGCAGGCTGTGATCTAGTTATGATGGTCTCTGAATACAGCATAATAAGTTGCATGCTCTGTGACAGAGACTATAAATGCATAATCTGTCTCAAGAAGTATCTACATGGTGGGGCTCTGAACTCCACCTGGCATCTGTTTTGGGGAAAGCACGTATGCCCTGTGTTGTGTAGCCTAGGGTAACCTAACATATAGGGGGTGATGATACTAGTATTCTGACTCTGGTTCTTGTATTCTTAATGATTTAATTATCTCTGACTCTCTGGTGTGCTAGATGGAAATGGTATTTGTTGGCCTGAGATTTAAGAGTTGTGGATCATATCCTAGATCTAACAAATAATAAGGCGTTTATCCATAACCATGTGCCAGGTACTCTGCTATACAGATATATCTCATTTTATACTCACAACCCTTTAAGGTAGGTGCTATAATTACCTTCATTTTACAGCTAAAGAAACTGTGGTAAAATAGAGGGTAAGTGATATCCCCAAAGTTACACAGCAAGTAAGTCTGTGGGATGACATATGAACTCAGGTCATGCTTACTCCAGGATGGACTCACTTCCCAAAGGGAGAGAAGTCATGTGCATAGCTGTACATTGATATTCTGAATCGTATTATAACTTTAAGTGAAATACATAAAGAGCTAAGAGATCAATGAAGGGAGAAGTGATTTTCAATGAGGAGAGTTATAGAAGACTTCAGGAAATGAAGCAGTTCAGTATAGCTGAATGCTTGATTTAGAGGTAGGGTTCAACAGTAGCTCTATATTTTATTGCTTATAGGATGATAGACAAGCTACTTAATTTCTCTGTGCTTCCATCTGTTCATCTCTTAAATGAAAGGGTTGGACTAGATTCTGTTTATAGGGCCCTTATATTTCTTTATCCTCAATCCTGTCTTTGTAAGATGATAGTATTTTCACTGGGCCTTGAAGGATGCACACATTCTTATCAACATCCCACTGGATTATCAGGAGGGGAAGGTTTATACTTCAGGTATTAGGAGCCCACTGAGCAAGTGTTTGAAGTAGATGGGAAGTGCAGGGCCTCTTGAAGACATATCAAGTTTTCCATGCTGGATGAAATATTAAAGTATTTGTCAGGGAGTCATAGGATATGAGGTTGGAAAGTTAGGATTAAGGCAGAGAGATATTCAAGGACCTTAAATTCCAGGAGAGCAGTGCTCTGAAAGTCACACTAGTATTTTTGACACATTTGAGAAAGCATTGTTCTGTAAAAATAATAAAAAAAAAAATCCAGCTATAGCACAAGGAACATTCATTGAATACTCCCAGACAAAACCCAAAACTGCAACCCTCTTACCATGTACTTTTCTCTCTTCTTCCATAACTCATGTCACATTTTAAGCCCTCTGTTTGACAGGACATGGAAGACTTTGCCCTGTAGTTCTCAAAGGTGATGTCAGATTTCTCTCTTTTTGAAGAAAACACACAAATACTGATAGTTTCCACTCTCACCCCCACTACCATCACCAAAGTGCATCTACTTTTTCCACTTCACTGAGATTTATGGGGAAAAACAGACTTGCCCACTTTGGTCAAAATTGTTATGCACATAAAGTAGGTAGTTGTTCTTTAGAATTCAGTGTTATTACCTCCTTTTCACAGCTTGGTGACGCATCCAATTTTGTACTTTTTTCTACATTTTTTCATTTTTTTTCTCACTTCCATGCAAACAAATGTTTTTTTTTTTTAATTTTGAGTTCCAAATTCTCTGTCACCCTCCCTCCCATGCTCTGTCCTTGAGAAGGTAAGGAATTTGATATATGTGAAGTCATGCAAAATATTTCCATATTAACCATGTTGCAAAAGAAAATGCAAAACAAAAAAAAAATCATAAAGTTTTAAAAAAAAACCAATATCCTGCTATCTTCATTTAGACTCCATCAGTTCTTTCTCTGAAGGTAAGTAGAATTTTTCATCATAAGTCTTTTGGAATTATCTTTTATCGTTGTATTGCTGAGGATAGTTAAATCGTTCATAATTCTTCATCAAACAATATTGCTATTACTGTGTACAATATTCTTCTGGTTGTCACTCCACTATTTATCAGTTCATGTAAGTCTTCCCAAGTTTTTCTAAAGTCATCCTAATTGTCATTTCTTATATCACAATAATATACCACAACTTGTTCAGCCATTCCCCAATTGATGGATATCCCCTCAATTCCAAATTCTTTGCCACCACAATAAGAGCTATTATAAATAATTTTGCATAGATAGGTCCTTCTCTTTTTTTATGCTCTCTTTGGGATATAGACCTAATAGTGGTACTTCTTGGGCAAAGAGTATGCATGGTCTTATAGCTCTTGGACACATTTTTAAATTGCTCTCCATAACGGTCACATCAATTCACAACAATGCATTAGCATCCCATTTTTTTCACATCCCTTCCAACATTTGTCATTTTCTCTTTCTTTTATGTTAACCAATTTGATAAATGTGAGGTGGTACCTCAGAGTTGTTTTAATTAGCATTTCTCTAATTGGTAGTAATTTTAAAGTATTTTTTATATGACCATAGATAGCTTTGTTTTTTTTTTTTGTCTGAAAA
>JAQQSU010017321.1:0-10728 GCA_028627135.1 Pseudochirops cupreus | reverse complement strand
CTTTTGAGAAATAACAGAGGTATCCAACGTTTTCTGCACACTGGTCTTCATCCCATCTCTCAGTTGTAGTTGAATGGCAAAGGGGATCCTCAGTTCTTCCTGAGCATATTCTGGCCCCAAACTCAACTCTGCTACTGGGGAATGAACTGGTAAACATTTGACAACAAGCTCTCTGAAAAAAAATGTAGCAACACATTTTTAAAATTTGATCTACATTATTAACATTTAAGTAGAGACAAGGGATCAGGGTACTATAACGGGGTAGAGAGCCTCTGGTCTCAAGGCCACATGTGGCCATCTAGGTCCTCAAGTGAGGCTCTTTGACTGAATCCAAACTTCACAGAACAATTTCCCTTAATAAAAGCTACATAGACCACCCCCACATAGACCTATGGCCAAATCCAGCTTCCTTCCATTTCTATAGTTCTAGAGCTTGAATGGTTTTTACATTTTAAAATATAATAAACTTTTAAAAAAACTGTAAAAACCATTCTTAGCTGAAAATGAAAGTTTGACCACCCCAGGCCTAGATAATCAACAAAACAATAAGTCAGACCTTTATGTAGCATTTGGCTCATTTTCAAAGTGTAAATGCTCATATTGAAACTATAAACAACTGGCTACTTTGGTTACAACTAGATCGCACCTCTAGAAGGATCAGAAGCCTGGATCTATTCTAACTAATGGACTTGGTCGTGGGTGAATAGGATAGCTAACACACTGAGAGGTTGCCCATTCATTCCCCCCATTTCATGGTTTGGGAGCCCAGACCACTGGCTTTTCACACTGAGAAGAATTTCTCTGGGACAGGGCTGACCCCAGGCCTTCCCTAGGCCAGGTTGGAACTCAGAGGCTTCCAGTCAAATCCTCTGCCTTTTCTCTATCTCCTCCCCACTTCCCTCTAAGACAGAGCTGGGAACTCAGCAGAATAGATTCCCTTCCCCACAACCCATGGTGCCTGTTCTAGCCCCTAGTCTCATTATCCTGACATTGGACACCACAGGTCTGCCTGATTGAACTCTGTGTCCCCCCCTTATTTCTTAGAGGAGTATAAATTCTTCCAACCTCCTTTCAATTTCCTTCCTTGAAGTAATTTTCTCACCTTGGGACCAAGTGCTAATTGCCTTATCCTAGTTCTGGCTCTGTTTCACAGGTTAAATGATTTGACCACCATCTGGATCCCTGCATAAAGAAAGGGAGTTTAGAAACATAAAGTGTTAGAACAGAAAAGAACCTCAGAAGTCCCTTAATCCAACCTCATTTTACAAATTAGAAAATGGGAGCTCAGAGATAGCCCATGATTTACCTAAGGTCACACAGGTCAGCTTCAATGCCAGGACTGGAATTCCTGGCTCCCAACTGTTTAGTATAGCACACTTCTCACTACACAATGGTTGATTTTTGGTAACTTTAAGTCCTTGTTCTGTACAAGACAACAACGATATCACATTAAGAATTAGTTATGGCTTCAGTAAGTCATCATGAATTTCTGTCAAAAGCTATTTTTTTCTTTTTTTAGTAGCAGGGACATTTGGGTAGAGGAAAAAATTGCAGGAAACTTGCCTTTGAACATCTTGACTTTTGTGCCTTTGAATTTACTTCGTGATGCTTAAATAAACGATAGAAATTAATAATAACTGAGGGTAGGGGTTCGACTCTATCTCCAACAAGTGAGGGGACATTCAGAAGAAGGGGGAGCAGGCTGGGATCAGTGGCTCCTATGGCACTGGTGCCCCAAGAAGCATTGTTAGGAAGACTAAACAAGGAGAGGGCTTGTGGGGCTTTGCTATCTCTGACTCACCCAGAGACCTGCAGGGAATTAGATGTCAGGAAAAAAAAAATTCCTACTCAGGTTATAAATAGCAGGAGGTCCACAGACAGAAGATAATCTCTCCTTCACAGCTCCAGCTGCTGCAACCCAGCGTCATTTCAAAGCTGCTGGTTAGACTGCCAGAGCGTTTGAGGACAGTCGCCAGCAAGCCTTTCCTCTGGGAGTCAGTGAACAAACTCTCCTAGGATGACAGAGTCTCAGGGAGTAAGAACCCCATGAGGCAGAATAGTAGGAATTGGAGTAGATAGGTCCTTTAAAATCATCTAGGTCCAAACCCAAGAGGGAATGCATGGTGGATAGAGCACTGGACCTAGAGTCAGAATGACTCCAAATTCAGATCTGACCTCAGATACTAACTAGTTATGTGACTGGGAAAGTCACCCAACCTTCATTTCTTCAATTGTAAAATGTGGGTGATGACAATAATAGAATCTCCCCCCTCCCCTTCCCCCCCAGGGCTGTTATGAGGATCAGATAAGATAATTATGAAGTGCTTAGCACAGGGCTCAGCACCCATTCTGGAAGTAAATGCTTGTTTCCTTCATTCCATTCTTAACTGAAACCACACAAATAGTAAACCAGAGAGTCAAGATTCAAATCCAGCATTTTCCCTCCACTCTTGCGGGACCATCCTGGGTTTGTAACGTCTCAGAATTTCAGAGGTGGAAGGATCTCAGAAGCCTAGCTTAGAGTTCTTTCTATGGCACCGCCAAAGTGGTCCTCTAGTTTTCTCTTGGAGACCTCTGGTGAGGAAGAATCTCCTGAGGCAATAACCCACTTTTGGATAGCTCCAATCTTTAGAAAGTTTTCCTTTACAAGGAGTCCAAATCTGTTTCTCTGTCACATCTCTGGTTACTTTTTAATGGTGTCCTGTGGAGACAAGCAGAACAAATCTAATCCTTCTTCCTTACCTCTATCCTTCAAAAACTTGAAGCCAGGTTATTATTCTCCAGGCTAATATCCCTAATTCCTTCAACTAGTCCTCGTATAGAGTGATCTTAAGGACCTTCACCTAGAGTATCCTGGTAAATGTTTAACAACCTGCTTCTGTGGGAGAAAACGTGTGTGCACCCCCTTTTAAGTTAATCTGAATTGTTAACACTTTCTTAAGTCTGGACAGCCAACAAAACAACAAATCAAGCCCTGATTTTTAGTAATTGTTTATTTGTGAGGTATAAATGCTTACACTTTAGATTTAGCTGGTTCCTCTTTGTTGACTGTCTTTGAGTAAGGATCAGATAACCATTTTTGAGAGATTTTGCACAGGAAGTTTAGCTATGAATTGATGCCAAATTCTTGGCCTCCTATTTGCAAAATGCTAGACGAAACTAGGAAATGTTAAATAAAATGAGATACAACATAGATAATAGTAATTTGTGGTTTCTAAGTCAATATGCAGGGATCTATTTGAGTTTGATTCTACTAGATGATGTCTGAGGTTCCTTCCAATTCCAGGGGTCTGTGGACTTTGTGACTTGGTACCAATTTATCTTTGAAACAGCAGTCCAGTTGTGGGTGTGGATAAAAATGTACTAGTATCATTCAGAAAGGTTTAAAAGAAGAGAGTGGGATTCTGGGAAACCTACAATCCAAATATTTCTATGTGGAATTAGGGCAATTTCATAAATTTACCTTACTCTGAAACAGAGATTTCTCAATATCTTTGATTATGAGGGCCCCCTTAAACATAAAAAAATTCACAGACCTACCACCTCCCCACTCCCACCCCACAGTGAGTTCAGGAAAACTTTAAAATGAATTTATATTTTGTTGATCCTAAAGTTATCAGCATACATTTGAAAAATGGCAATGTGTATATGTACCATAAATATTGTTTATTCACACAACAGAAAGTATGCTTGCCTATTTAATAATTGTGATCTCTGAACTGTCAAGGACCACAAAGTTGAGGATCTATGCCCTAAGAAAAGGCTTGGAGTATCTATATAGCGCTTCTTCTTCTAATGACCTGCCAAAGAATATAGATTAATTCCTCATTTAAAAGGAATCTTTCATCCATAATCCACCACACCCCATAGATCTCTTAGAAAATTTTTTGCTAGAAGATTAAGTATTTTCCTCCCTCCCTCCCCTCCACACACTTCTTCCCCCAAACACACAATGTAATATGGCAAAAAGAGCTCAAGAGTGAGAGTTAGGAGATGGGTTCTAATCTCTGCCAGGGACTTTGCTAGGAAAACCCCAAATGGGGTCATGAGGAGTCAGACGTGACAGAAATGACTCAACAACAAACAACAACAGCTTCCCTTCCCTAGACCGCAGCTTCCTCTGTTGTTAAATAGACAGTAATGGGAGATGGTATCTAGAAGACATCTCTTCTGTCTGGACTTTCTGGACTTCAGATCACCCCGGAGCGTTCTGCTGCTGAGCTGATGCTCTTCTCCATCCTCTTCTCCATCCTCTTCTCCCCCTAACGAGTTCATCCTGTGGCTTCTGCGTTGTAGAAAGGCCCAGGCTGGCCAGTCTTCATTCCCCCTCAGCTGCACAGACTCCCCCATGCCCTGTGTGTGCACCTTCCCTGCCCCTTTGGGCTCCCTCGTGTGTGTGGTCTTACTCCTTTTGATTGTAAGTTCTTTGAGGGTAGAGAAGGATTATATTTTTTAAAAAATATATTTATTTATTTTTAGTTTTCAAAATTCACTTTCATAAGATTTTGAGTTCTAAAAATTTTCCCCTTAGCTTCCCTCCCCCCTCCCCAAGACAGCATGCAGTCTGATACAGGCTATACATGTACAACCATATTAAGCATATTTCCACGTGACTGTCTTTGTGTTTGTTTTCCTGTCCCCAGCACTCAGTACAGTGCCTGGAACATAGTAAGCACCTGATAAATGTTTGCTGCCTTATTGCCTTCCCTCCAGCTTGAACCTTCTGCGTTTCTGTGAAAAGAGAAAGCCCAGTTCTAGAGAAATAGCCATTTACCCATCAGTAAGCAAGTGGAAAAAAAGGATCTCAGAGATAACATGGAGCAGAGATGTCAAGCACGAGGCCCACAGCACTCCTGAGTGCTGCTCAAATCAGATTAAAATGTAATTAAATGTAATTAGTGTAAATGTAATGAAAATATTTTACAAAATGCATAAAAATAGAACATAGATGATGTTAATATGTGGTTTTCCAAGTCAACATGCAGCTGGCAGGGATCCTTCTATATGGTGTAGTGGCTCCCTTTCTTTTTAAGGCTGATGCCACTGTTAGAAAACATTTCCTCATCATGCAGAGGAAGAAACTGAAGACAGTACAAGTGTCATTACCCCTCCCCTCATTTTATAGATAAAGGAGACTGAGGCTAAGAATAAGCTAAGAATTAGCTTCTTACCTAAGGTAAGTTAGATAAATAGTATAGCCAGGCCTTTAACATTGGTCTTCAGACTCTTGAGTCCAGTGTTCTTTGTATTACATCTTCTCTTTCTCCTCACCCCCCCACCAGGCTTTGAATTTCAGGTGGCCACCCGGGAACCATGGTCTTGAAAGAACTCAAATACCTATAGAGGGGAAATTTCACAGAAGAATTCCCATTTAATAGAAATAGAGCACAAAGCAATGACAAGGATGCCTTCTGTCTTCTGACTTAGGTCTGGTTGAGGAAGAGCCTAAATTTTTTTTTTTTTAGCAAATCCTGTTTTGTTATCTCTTCTGAGATCAGATGTTTTAGATATTAGGAATTGCTATGAATATGATCTTTTGATTTTATAATTAAAAGGGGAACATGCCCAGCACAACAGGATCACTCTGTGAGACACTCTTGTTCTTTTAAGAAACATATTGCTGTAATAATAATAATAGCTAGCATTTACAAAGCACCTTGGGGCACCTGGGTGGTACAAAGGATAGAGCATGGCCTTGGAATCAGGAAGACCCATCTTCGTGAATTCAAATCTAGTATCAGACACTTACTAGCTGCGTGACCCTGGGCAAGTCACTTAACCCTGTTTGCCTTAGTTCCTCATCTGTAAAATGACTGGTGAAGGAAATGGCAAATCACTCCAGTATCTTTCACAAAAAAATACCAAATAGGGTCATGAAGAGTCAGATATGAGTGAAAGAGACTGAACAACAACAAAAACAACCAAATCATCTTAGTTTGCAAAATACTTTATATACCTTATCTTATTTGATCTTCACAACAATTCTGTGATATAGGTGCTGTTATCCCCATTACACAGAGGGACAAACTGAGGCTAGGAAAGGGACTTGCCTGGGGTCATACAACTGGTCAGTGTCTGAAGCAGAATTTGAATTCTGGTGTTTCTGACTCCAAGTCCTGTCCACTGTCCACTGGGGGCCACCAAGCTGACCTAGCCATGAGCCTGTGACAGCTATACCTCTGAACTGAGAGCCAGGATGCCCAGCCTCAGTTCCGACACTAACCTCGGGCAGCTCTTCTTCACTACTGACCTCACAGCAATTATTGTAAGCAAAGCACTTTGTAAATGGTAAAGTGCTATTGTTGTTGCTGTTCAATTGTTTTCTGTTCTGTCTGACTCTTTGTGATCTCATTTGGAGTTTTCTTGGCAAAGATTCTAGAGTGGTTTGCTGTTTCCTTCTCTAGTTCATTTTACAGGTGAGGAAACTGAGGGAGACAGGGTTAAGTAACTTACCCAGGGTCACACAGCAAGTAAGTGTCTGAGGCCAGAGCAGAACTCAGGGTTTCCTGTCTCCAGGTCTGGTGCTCTATCCCCTGTGCCACCTGGCTATCCTAGCTGTGCAACCTTAGTCAAATCATTTTACGTTTCTGCATCTCAATTTCCTCAACAGCCAAATGAGGGGGTTAGATTATATGACCCTGAAGGTGGTATCTTCCCACTCTAAATCTGGGGCCTCCAGACTATTGTCCAGGTTGATAAAATGGTTGTTTTTTGTAACTGGAGAAAATTATTGGTGTGTTAATTCATCTCCTGTAGGCTCACTGAAAATCTCTTTGGGACATTCAGTGCCACTAGCAGACAGAATGATATGAAATTCAGTTTTTCCCCAGTCAGACTTGTGATTTCCTTTGTGGAGGGACCCCCCAACGAGGAATTTCTTTTACTAATGTGGACCAATATCTTCTCTGCAAGTTATAATCTTAAAGCATTGCCTGGGACACTGAAAGTTGTTAAATGACAGCCAGGGTCATAGAGTCAGCATTGTGTTCTAGTCTCTCAGTATATGTCAGAGGAAAGAATAGACTCCATCTCTTTCTTTAGCTGCAAGGCCAGCTCTCTATCCACTCTCTCTAACTATAATCATAATAAGGAATGATAGCTAAAATTTATATAGTGCTTACAATGTTCCAGGCACTGTGTTAAGCACTTTACAATTATAATCTCATTTGATCCTTGCAACAACTCTGGGAAGTAGGTGCTATTATTACAGATGAAGAAACTGAGGCAAAAAGAGTTTAAGTGACTTGCCCAAGGTCACATAGCTAGTTAGTGTCTGAGGCCAGATTTGAACTCAGGTCTTCTTGACTCCAGGCCTAGCACTCTATCCAGTGAGTCACTTAGCTGCTTCTTATGTACTTATGATGATGATAATGATGATATTGATGGGAAAACTATCCTCATTTTGTTCCGTGGAATTTAGGTAGTAACAGTATGTAATGTCAAGTGAACAAGTACTTAGCGCCTTGTTTCAGCTATTTAATAATTTAGCACCTTGTTTCAGTTCAAGTTTCTTTTGAGCTTTGCCCATGATCATATCAAGTCTTTGTTAAGAAACAGAACTTGAAACCCACAGTGGGCAGAACATGACTATATATAAGGAGAAGCCCAAGCTAGGAGAGAGCAGAACTGAGAACACTTGTAGTGGCAGAGTTGAGAAGGAGAAAACTTGTGATATCCTGGCACTCTGTCTGTTCTATCTGTGTTGATTTGTGTTTGTAATGCTTTGTACAGAAGCCCTGGGATATTACTGGAAGCCCTGAAAGAGGATTTTCTGGTTGTCTGTTTGCAGAAGTCCTGGAGGAGGGTTTCAGAGGCCCTGGGACTTTACTGACAATTTGTGTTGAGTTCTCAGACTTCGTTTGTGGGTCTGAGTTGATTTCACAGGCAGAAAGTGAATTGATGATAGTGCCAGCAATGTGTGTGAATGTTGTTTTGGCTCTGTTGAGCTTTATCTTCCCAGGAACAGAAACTTTGAAGGACTTGAGGTGGACTGGGCACTGTGAGCTTCAATATGGAATGGGAGCTGGATGAGGGGCTGGATGAGGAGCTGAGAGCTGCCTACTTTTGAATCCAGGTGACAGTTGGGTAGATTTAGGCAGGCTCTGGACACGTGGAAGAGGAACCATGGAATTTGGGAGCCAGTCTTGAGTCAAGATGAAAAGACCTCTCCTTGGGTACTTAGTGCTGACTGAGGAGATCATGATTTACTGTGGCCTAGGGGTGAGAGAACTTTGTACTCTATACCTTGTATCTCTTAAGGATGATTGAGTTAAGGATGATTGGAAACTAATCTCCAATCAAGAAGAAAGAAGACTTTTTGACTGGGAGATTAAGACAATGTAACCTAGGAGTGGAGAACTTTGACCTTTGTACTTTGTGTCCCTTAAGGAGGGACACATCATCCTTAAGGATGATTGAATTAAGGACTTACTGAATGATATCTTTTGTTTAAAACTATGTGGCCACTTGGGTGCTTAAAACTATGTGGCCACTTTGGTCAAGACGGAAATCTATCTATCTATCTATCTATCTCTATATCTGTCACACTTTACATCTATGTAGGAGTACAATATTCTGGAAACAAAAGGTTCTATTCCTGGTCATGTTGGAGGAGGTGGAAAGCTCATAATTTATATTTGCTAGCTTAACTCTCAACAGACACTTAGCCAATGTGGTCATAGAGTATAATCTTTGTTACAGATTGCTGGAGTCTTGTTTGATAATATTTTATTTCTATGAATTGTATATCAATGTTCATTAGGGATCTATAATTTTCTTTCATTCTCCCTGGTTTAGGTTTCAAGATCTTGAGAAGGAATTTGGTAGGACTCCTTCATTTCTTATTTTTTCAAACAGTTTCTGTAATATTAGAATTAATTTTTCTTTGGAAGTTTCATAGAATTCACTTGCAAATCCATCTGGTCCAAGGTTTTGTTTTTTTTTGTTTGGGGTAGGGGGTTCATTTATGGCTTATTCATTTTCACCACCCTGTGACTGGGTCATTTAAATCCTATATTTCTTGCTCTGTTTATACTGACATTTTATATTTTTGTGAATATCCATCCACTTAATTTAGGTATTCAGTTTCATTGGAGATTTAAATGGACAAAATAGTTCTTTAAAAAAAAATTTCCTTTATTTTTAAAAAAATTGTTTTGAATTAATCTTTTTCATTTTTTGATATTGGCAATATGATTTTCCTTTTTTTAGACATCAAAGTAGCTACTGGTTTATTAGTGTTTTTAAGCCATCTTATACTTTTATTCATTAACTTTTTTTGCTTTCAGTTTTGCTAATTTCTTTTTTGATTTTCAGGACTGCTATTTTGGTTGTTAATTGAGGTGTTTTAATTTTTTGGTGTTCTAGGTCATTTAGTTGCATGATCCATTTATTGATCTGTTTTCTCTCTCTGATGAAATTTTTAGGAATATAAATTTTACCCAAAACACTAATTTGGCTGCATTCTAAAAATTTTGGCGTGTTGTTTCATGGTTGTTATTATTTTTGATGAAAGTATTTATTGTTTCTATGATTTTATCTTTGACCCATCAATTCTTTAGGATTATTTAGTCTCCAATTAATTCTTATTACTTTCTTCAATGGCCCTTTATTGAATATAATTTTATTTCCTTGTGGTTAACAAGAGATGTGTTGAATATTTCTACATTTATTTGTGAAGTTTTTGTGCCCTAATAAATAATCAGTGCTGTGAAGGTGCCTTGTATTGCTGAAAATAGGTTTACTCCTTCCTGTTCCTATTCAATAATAGCCAGAAGTCTAACATTATTTTAAAAATTCTATACAAAATCTTAACTTCTTTCTTGTTTATTTTTGGATAGAATTATTCAGGTTTTGAAAGGGATTTACTGAGGTACCCTGCTAGTATACTTTTACTGTATGTTTCTACCTGTATCTTGCACAGCTTTTCTTTTAAGTATTTCAATATTATGCCATTTGTTGCATATGTTCTAAGTACTGACATTCATTCATTGTCTATGGTACCTTTCAGAATAATGGAGTTTCCCTGTTTAATTTTTTTGAAATAAAATCTGTTATTGCTGTTGCCTTATTTGTCTCCTAAAACGAGTATGGTACAGTACTGTTTTTCTTTTATATAAAAAAACCTTCTAACATTTTTTTTTTAATTTTGTGTTCAACTTTCTCTCTCCTTCTGGTTCCTCCCCTACTCATTGAGAAGGCAACAAAAAGGTAAGCATTTTATGTATGAAGTTATGCAAAATATATTTCTATTAGTCAAGTTGCCAAAAAGTGAGAAAAGTAAAGTGAAAAATAATATGCTTCAATTTCTACTGTTTCCATTAATTTTTTTACAATAATTTATGTACTACTGATATTAATTGTCTTTAAAATTTGATAGCATTTTCCTGTGAATCCATCAGGACCAGAAGATTTTTCCTTTGGCAGTTCCTTTACAATAAGTTTCATTTCCTTTTATGATACTGAATTATTTAAGGTCTTTCGCTTGTCTTTGGTTTGAATATTTTATATTTTTGAAGATATTATTCTATTTCTTCTGTGTTCTTAATTTTGTTAGCATACAATTGTGTGTAATTTGTTGTGATAATTCTTTTTATTTCTTCTGGTTTTGTTATAATTTTCAATGGTTTATTTGTTATTTTGTTGATTTGATTTTCTGTCATCTTTTAATCAAGTTAGCTAAAAAGACTTAAAATTTTTAAGTCTTTTTCAAAGAATTGGTTCTTAGTT
>JAQQSU010017320.1:5000-10728 GCA_028627135.1 Pseudochirops cupreus | reverse complement strand
CATCCCCCATCCCCCTACTCTTCTGTGTGGTAAGATGCCCAGTTTAGAGTTTATGTCAAAAATGACAGAAATTTTGAGTTACTCCTGCTTTTATATTTAAACAGGTCTGTGATCACTCTGGTGTGTGTATTCCTTCCATTGGTACAGAATGCAATCCATCCATGCTAGGTTTGTTTTTTTTTTTATCTCTCTGGGGCTTAGCACAGGGCCTGGCACAGAAGGAGTGCTTAATAAACTCTGATTGACTGACTATCCTTTCATCAGTCTTCCACAGGAAGGTCACTCCACCCGGTTTGCTGGGGGCCTTCTCTAAGTAGTCTTTAGTATTATTATTGTGTGTTTTTTTTAGATGTTCTTTCCCTCCCTCCTCTGTCCTTGAGAAAGCAAAAAATTTTATTTTGGTTTTGTATATAGAGTCATATAAAACATATTCCATATTAGCCGTCCTGAAAAATAAAGCACAAACAGAATAAAAATAAAAATAGTAAAAAGAAATATGCTTTAATCTGCATTCATAGTTCATCATTTCTCTCTCTGGAGATGGATGGTATTTTTCGTGAGTCTTTTGGAATTGTCCCAGATCATTGTCTTGATCAGAGTAGTCTTTCACAGCTGATCATCCTTATGATATTTTTACTGTGTATAGTGTTCTCTTGGTTTAGCTCACTATACTTTGCATCAGATGACATAAGTCATCCCAAGTTTTTCTGAAACCATCCTGTTTATCATTTCTTATAGCACAATAGTGTTCCATCACAATCATATGCCACCGTTTGTTCAGCCATTACTCAAGTGATAGGCATCCCCTCAATTTCTACTTCTTTGCCACCACAAAAAGAGCTGCTACAAATATTTTTTGTACAAATAGGTCCTTTTCCCTTTTCTTTGATCTCTTTGGGATACAGATTTAGTAGTAATATTTCTGGATCAAAGGGTACAGTTTTATAACCCTTTGACCATAGTTCCAAATTGTTCTCTAGATTGGTTGGACTAGCTCACAACTCCAGCAACAGAGCATTAGTGTCCCAATTTTTCCACATCTCCTCTAGTATTTGTCATTTTCCTTTTCTGTCATGTTAATCAATGTGACAGGTATAAAGTGGTATCTCAGACTGTTTTAATTTGCATTTCTCTGTTCAGTAGTGTTTTATGGCATTTTTTTCATGTGAGTCTTGATAGCTTTAATTTCTTCTGAAAACTGCCTTTTTACCATTTATAATCTGGGGAATGGCTTATATTTTGATAAATTTGGCTCAGTTCCCTATATATTTGAAAAATGAGAAATCAGAGAAACTTGTAAAAAAAATACCTGTTTTCCTTCTAATTTTGGTTGCATTAGTTTTGTCCATGCAAAAGCATTTTAATTTCACATAATTAAAATTATCTGTTTTACTTCCCTTAATCCCCTCTATTTCTGATTTGGCCATAAACTCTTCACTTATCCATAAAACTGACAAATACATTTTTCCATGCCCCCTAATTTACTTAATATATCACCCTTTGTGTCATTTATCTGTTTTTAGCCTTATCTTAGTTTGTAATGTGACCTAATTTCTGCCAAACTGTCAGTCTGTACCTAATTTCTGCCAAATTGCTTTCCAGATTTCCCAGCAGTTTTTGTCAGACACTAGATCATGATGTTCATTTACTACTATGTACTGTATATGTAATCTAGTCCACTGATCCTCCTCTCCATTTTCTTTGCCAGTACCAGATTGTTTTGATGACTGCCACTTTGTAATATGTTTGGAGATTTGGTAAAGCTAAGCCAAGGTCCTTCACATATTTTTTTTACTGATTCCCTTGATACTCAAGACCTTTTGTTCTTCCAAATGAATTTTATTAATTTTCTGGCTCTATAAAATAATTTTTGGTGATTTTATTGCTATGGCACCAAATAAATTAATTAATTTAGGTAGAATTGTCATTTTTATTATATTGACTCAGCCTACCCCTGAACAATTAATATTTTTTTTTAATTCTGTAGATCTGACTTTATTTGTTGATAAGTATTTTGTAATTGTGTTAATATAGTTCCTGAGTTTGTCTTGACAGGTAGATTTCCAAGTATTTTAGTTATCTACAGTTATTTTAAATGGAACTTCTCTTTCTCTTCTTGCTGAACTTTGTTTGCAATGTATAGAAATGCTGATAATTTGTGTGAGTTTATTTTATATCCTGCAACTTTGCTAAAGTTGTTAATTATTTCAACTAATGTTTTAGTTGATTTTCTAGGATTCTCTAAGTATACCATCGTGTCATCTGCAAAGAGAGATAGTTTTGTTTCCTCATTGTGTATTCTAATTCCTTCAATTTCTTTTATTTCTTTAGTGCTTTACCTAGTATTTCTAGAACAATATTGAATAATAGTGGTGTTGATGGACATCCTTGCTTTTCCCCTGATCTTATTGGGATGGCTTGTAGATTATCCTCATTACAGATAATGCTTGCTGATGGCTTTATAGAGAAAGTGCTTATCATTTTAAGGAAAGCTCCATTGATTCCTATGCTTCCAAGTATTTATTAATAGGAATGTGTTGTATTTTGTTAAAAGCTTTTTCTGGATCTGTTGAGATAATCATATGATTTCTGTTGGGTTTGTTATTTGATATGGTTGATTATGCTGATAGCTTTCCAAATATTGAACCAGCCCTGCATTCCTGATATAAATCTCATTTGGTCATTGTGTATGATTTTCGTGATATATATATGGCTGTGAGCTCTTTGCTAGTATTTCATTTACACTTTTTTAAACAATATTCATTAGAGGAACTGGTCTACAGTTTTCTTTCTCTGTTTTTTCTTTTCCTGATTTGGATTTCAGCATCATATTTGGGTTATAAAAGGAGTTTAGTTCTTTTCTCTACTACTATATACATATAATTGGAATTAATTTTTCTTTAATTATCTCTTATAATTCACTTGTGAATTCATCTGGTCCTGCGAATTTTTTCTCAGGGAGCACAACAATGGCTTGTTCAGTTTCTTTGAAATAGAGTTATTTAAATATTCTTTTTCCTCTTCTCCATTTCCTCTTCTGTTAATCTGGACACTTTCTGTTTTTGTAAATACTCGTGCATGTCCCTTAGATTTAATGTAGAAGCTGCTAAATCTTATGTTATCCTGACTGTGACTTCATTTGAATGGTTTCTTTCTGGCTGTTTGAAATATTTTCTCTTTGACCTGGGAGCTCTGGAATTTGGCTATAATCCGGGAGTTTTCATTTAGGGATCTCTTTCAGGAAGTGATCAGTAGATTCTTTCGGCTTCCATTTTATACTCTATTTCTAGCATATCATGACAATTTTCCTTGGTAATTTCTTGAAATAGGATATCTTGACTCTTTTTGATATGACTTTCAGGTAATCCAATAATTCGTAAATTATCTCTCCAAGATCTGTTTTCCAGGTATGTTATTTTTCCCATCCTGTCACAATTTCTTCTATCTTTTCATTCTTTAGATTTTGTTTTATTGTTTCTTGATACTTCATATAATCATCACCTTCCATTTGACCAATTCTACTTTTTAAGGAATTCTTTTCTTCCATTAATTTTTGTGTCTCTTTTACCATTTGGCCTATTCCGTCTTTTAAGGTGTTATTTTCTTCAATATTTTTTGTACCTTCTTGACTAAGCTGTTGACTTTTTTTCATGATTTTCTTCCATCATTCTCATTTCTCTTCCCAATTTTTCCTTTACTTCCCTTATTTGGTTTTTATAATTCTTTTTGAGCTCTTCTTGGGCCCGAGACTGATTCACATTTTTCTTTGTCTTTGAATGTAGCTGCTTTGATTTTGTTGACTTCTGAGTTTGTATTTTGCTCTTCCCTGTCACCATAATAACTTTCTCTGGTCAAGTTCCTTTTTTGTTGTTTGCTCATTTTCCCAGACATTTCTTGACTTTCAACTTTATGTTAAAGTTATGCCCCCAGGATTGGAGGGGGCACTTTGCTGAGCTTCAGGTTTTTCATGTTGCTATTTTCAGAGCTGGTTCCAAAGATCTTTAAGTTTTTAGATCTTCTAAGGTATTATGATCTAAGGAGAAGTATAGTCACTGCTCTCTTGGCCTGTGCTCTGGTCTGTGAGCTACCGCAAGCTCTCCTGCCCTCCCTGGTACTGTATCCAGGGTCCCCTCTATTGCTAGTACTTCTCCTTGCCCTGGGACTGAGACCCACCACATATGGGCAGTGCAACAGAGTACTGCACTAAGTGACCCTGCAAAAGGTCCCTTATACTTTCCTTCTGACCAGTTGTCCAACTCCCATGCCATTTGTGGGCTGAGAGATATAGAAGCTGCAGCTGCTGATTCAGCTACTCTCAAGGCCTGCTACTGGTTTCTTGAGACATAACCTCACTGTGGACTGCGCTTCACTCTTACACCAGTGAGACAAACCTTTCCTGCCGACTTTCTTAGTTATTTTGGACTAGAATATTGTTTTACCCTATTATTTTGTTGGTTCTACCATTCCAGAATCCATTTTGAGGTGTTATTGTAACTCCGTTTGGAGGGGAATTTGGAAGATCTGGAGTGTGTCCCAGCTTTTACTCTACCATTTTTGCGTCACCCAGTAATTTCTTAAAGTAGAAATCTGTGGATAACTTTTGCCATGTCATTCTATTTTGTTATCTTTTGGAAAGGTAGATCTGCCTTACTATTCCATAGCTCGATAATACATAAAATTTTTTTTCATTGTCATTGTAACAGGTGGATGATTTTGCTGTTTTTTTAAATGAACAGTGGACAATTGGATCATGGTCTTAGAGGTCTTAGAGATCAATAAATCTAACTTACTAATTTTACCAATTTTATTCTATTAAAATTAATTGAATTAATAAATTAAAATCTTCTGTATACTAGATACTGGGGATACAAAGATAAAAGTGAAACTTCCCTTGCCTTCAGATGTGTGAGTAGAGGAAAGGAAATGTATAGGAGAGGCATGGTAAAGGTGGAAATGACAAGATTTGGCAATTGATCATGTGTAGAATGAGTGAGAGTGATAAGTTGAGAATAACAGTAAGGTTGCAAACCTAGGTGACTTTGAGGATAATCTTATCCTTGACCATAACACAAAGTTTTCTTGGGATTGAGGCGGGGGAGGAGGGGGAGGATTGGGAGGTGGAGTGAGAATCATGAGCATTGAGATGAGTCATGAGAATTGATTATCTCACTGAGAAAGAATATGGGGGAAGGGGGGAAGAGGTCCAGGATAAAGTCTTCAGGAATACCCACAGTTAGTGGGCATGACATGAGTGAATATCCATTAAAGGAGACTGAGAAGGAACAATCACACAGAGATAAGAGGAGAACTAAGAAAGAGCAATATACGGAAAACCCAAAGTGGAGAGATTATTTAGAAGGTAGAGAATAGTGTCAGATGTTTCAAGAAGGTCAAGAAGAATAAGAATTGAGAAAAGGCCATTAAATGAGATCAGAAGCTAGGTCATAAAGGGTTTAGAGGTGAGAAGAGATGAAGTAGCGGTCCTTACTACAGAGAGTTTATTCTAAGAGTTTAGCTGAGAAGGATTGGAGAAAGATGGGATACTTGCTAGCAGGTATTATAGGGTCTAATGAGCATTTTTAAGAATAAGAGAGACATGGATATGTTTGTAGTCAGTAAGTAGATACCAGTAGATAGGGAAAGATTGAAGATTAGCAACAAAGAATAAGAATGATAGTGGAGGAAATCTGCTCAATAAGATGAGAAGGAACAGAATCAAGGGTACATT
>JAQQSU010001732.1:0-14896 GCA_028627135.1 Pseudochirops cupreus | reverse complement strand
TATTTGAGTTTTTTAATTTCTTGAAGTTTTTACTTTGGGATTTTTTTCTTGAGGTGATCAGTGAAGTCATTCAATGCTTATTTTGCCATCTGGTTCCAGGACATCGGGGCAGTTTTCCTTGATAATTTCTTCAAAGATAATGTGCAGATCCTCCTTTTGATTATGCCTTTAATGTAGTCCAATGATTCTGATATTGTGTCTCCTTGAACTATATTCCAGATCAGTTGTTTTTCCCATGAGCTATTTTACATTTCCTTTGATTTTCTCATTCTTTTGAATTTGTTTGATTGGTTCATGATATCTCATAGAGTCATCAGCTCACTTGCCCAATTCTAAATTTAAAGGTATTCCTTTCCTCATTTAGCTTTTGTACTTTCCTTTCCATTTGGCCAATTGTGCTCTTTAAGGAGTCGTTTCCTTTGATGGATTTTTGTATCTCCTTTTCCATTTAGCCAATTTACTTTTTAATCAGTTTTCCAAACTGTTGAATCTTTTTATAATTCTTTTGCATCACTCTAATTTCTTTTCCCCATTTTTCTTCTATGAGCTTTTCCATGAGTTCTTACTGGTCTTGAGACTACCTTCCATTCCTCTCTGGAGTTTTGCCCAAAGCATTTTGACATTGTTGTCCTCTTCTGGGTTTTTGTCTTTGTCTTCCTTGTCACCATAATAACTTTCTATGATCAGATTCTTTTTTGTCATTTTCTGCTCACACATGCACACCCTTTTTTGGTCTTTTTCCTTTTTTAAAATTTGAGCTGTGTTCCCAAAGTGCACTAGGCCCTGTCTCAGGCTTCTTGTGCTAGTGACTGCAGGCTCTGACTGTTTACTTGGTCCTCTGTTGATGTTGCCTTGAGAACCCCAGGGGACTCTCCTTTTTGGTGCTGTGCTGTAGAGGTGGGGTGGGAGTTGGAATGTATTGCTGGAGGTTATAGGGATCTGGCAGTTTTAGCTGGTGCTGAGCTAGGGTCCTGGTGCTAGTGTCTGACACGTGCTAAAGCTCACTGGGGTTTGTCTGCATTTCCCCAAAGCTACACTGAAAGATGTGGATGGCATGCTGCTGGATAATGCTTTCCTGCCTGGAGCTGTGCTAAAGCATATGGAAGTACAGCTGGCTTAGGACTACCACCCTGGGCAATGCTCAAGCAATCTGAGGTCTGGTCATTGCACTGAAACACATGGTGGTTCTAAGAGTTAGAATCTGCTGGTTTCCCTGGCCATGCCAAGGCATACTACAGTCCTGGTGTTGTTGTTTGCCTGCTCTACTGCACTGGGACTCAGCATTTCTCATGGGTTTGCTGAGGTGGGGCTTGCTGCTGACTTGCTGGAACACTTCCTATCCTGGACTGTGCTCCCCTTTTGCCTGAGTAATTATGGATTTCTTTGCCAATCCTCCAAGTCCCCTTGGACTAAAAGACTGTTCCACTGCTTCTTTCTGCTGGCTCTCTGTTACAAGATCTGTTCTGGGGCACTATTTTATAGTCGTTTGGTTGTTTAGAGGTGAATAAGGAAGACCTAAAGTGATTTATTGCTTACTCTGCCATCTTGGCTCCTGGAAATTTGGGTTGTTACTTTATTCTTGTACATCTAAAACCATAATCTATTAATGTGGGACAAAACCATCTGATGTTAAGTCAAATATTGCAAGTGTTTGTTCAAATAAAAAGTTCAACATCAAAATTAAATTTACATACGATTATTATCAAATATCTTCCAAATTGTAATCCTTACATTAGAATATAATTATATTCAATGTAATTCTAAATTTAAAGAAATTTATAATATAGTTTTGCACATAATACTAAGCATGTGAGATTTCTTTTAGCTACTTCTTGATTATAGTACAGAGTGTGGCACATAAAACAAGCACAACTATTTACTAAGTATAATTTTATAGTTTTGTGTTTAAAGTTTTCATAATTATGGGTAGCATTATATTTTATAAGGATAAGTGTATAATAGAAAATTTAATTTGATATTTTTGAGGGCAAAGGATATCAT
This sequence comes from Pseudochirops cupreus, assembly GCA_028627135.1. Classification (NCBI taxonomy): domain Eukaryota; kingdom Metazoa; phylum Chordata; class Mammalia; order Diprotodontia; family Pseudocheiridae; genus Pseudochirops; species Pseudochirops cupreus. Next base: position 12,895 of record JAQQSU010001732.1, on the reverse strand, counting down.
TGTCACTGTGAGTGCTTAATGGATTAAGCTCAGTGGATATTATGAAAAGCATATTAAATTTCGTTGGCAGGGGTGGGGAACCTGTGACTTCAATGCCACATGTAGTCCTCTAGGTTGTCAAGCATAACCCTTTGGCTGAATACAAATTCCACAGAACCAAGTTTGGATTCAATCAAAGGGTCACACCTGAGGACCTAGAGGGCAACATGTATCCTTGAGGTTGTAGGTTCCCCACGCCTGCCCTAGGGATTCACAATGTTTTTTTTTCAATTAAATTTAACAATTTAAATACCCTCTTAATATAAAACATTAATCTGGGTGCTGGGGAAATAAAGGCAAAAAATAAAATAGAAACAATTCCTCCCTCAAGAAGCTTGCATTTTATTGAAGCATTGTACATTTACCCAAAAAGAAAACACAAATTACTTTGAGGAAAGATAAGCTGCCTTACCCTGTCCCATTATATTTTTGGCTTTGGTTGCCAATGAAGAACAAGAGAAGAGTGAAAGTGAGAAGTCTGACAATCAGGAAATAGTGCCATGGGTGATTCTAAAAAGACACCAGAAGGAAATAATGTTTGAGTAGAATGATCTCCAGCTCATCTTGTCAGAGTCTATCACAAAGCCTACTAACCATGTTCCTCAGGCATTGACTTTGCTGTGGTGAAAAGCAGCTCAAACTGTAATACTAGCTATTGATTGAACTTGAAATTCCAGTTCCTGTCAACTTCATTCACAGAAGGACACCACTCCATAATCCCCCCAGTCCTGGAATGCAGTCTTTGTTCATATCCACTTTCTGAATCTTTCTCATCCTTCCTGGTTCAGTTAATGTGCTATGACCTCTGGGAAACTTTCCTTGATTCTATGCCCCCTTCCCCATTCCCCAATTAATCAGTGATCTGCTTCTTCCTCAAATTATCTTATATTGGTTGATCTGTGTATAGGTTGCATCTTTTGCAATAGAATGATGGAATGTTCTGTTTGGCTTTTGCTTTTGTATCCCCAGAACCTAGCATAGTGTCTTGCAGTAGTAGTAGGTGCTTAACAAATGTTTGTAGAATTACATCATTTCTCTATAACATCTTCTAGAGATTACTTAAAATTTTCAATTTAAAAATTTAAGAATCCTACAAATATGATGCTACTTTTGTGATTGCTTTGCATATCTTCATAGGGGGTTTGGGGATTGTTCTAGGAATAGGTAAAGTGTTTCCATTTTATTTTATTCGCTTTGGAATCAGAGATAATTCAATTATTTAAAATACTCTGAAACATCATCATGTCCTAAGGAAGCCAATTGTTTAGACCAGGCCTTCAAATCCCTAGCCTAAAACATGAAAAAAGGGAATAAAGGAAATCTGACCCTGTGTGTTTTAATAAGCTGGCTAATAAAAGTTAAAGTAAAAGCATCACTACCTCCATCTCCCTGCTTTCCATCATTTGCCTTTTTGGCCTTCTGGGATGGTTGTTGACAGCTTTCTGCTGTGGGGTAAGGAATAAAAAAAAGGAAAAAAACAGCAGCGATAGTTGAGGGCTGAAATGCACTAGACCCTGTATTTTAGAATGAAAGATACTATTAGCTCAAATGTCAGTCTGACAGCTAAGGGAAAAAGGAGTAAAGGTTGAGGATGAATGATTTCAAGACTGGTCATTCCCTGCTCATATCAATCACTTTTCCTCTTTTCCTTTCACTTCCTTTCTCTTGGATGTAGAGGGCACTTGGAATGGCTTATAAAAGTGCCTTGCAAAATGCCTTCCACTGAGTAGGAAGTCAGTAATGTCATTTGACTGAATTGGGGGTGGTTTGTTTTTACTACTGTTTTTCAGCTTCTTGGGTAATAGAGGTAACTTTAACATTTCCCTACTGCTGAACAAGCTTGAATTTAAATGATTTTGACAATGTTTTAATTGCCCAGAGTGAAGCTTCAGTTCAGATTCAGAAAGTTCCAGTGTGTTTAAAATTCCAAATGAATGTTTTTGATAACTAGGTACAGAATGTCTATTTTGCATTCATTATGTGCTTTTATCTTCCTTTGTTTGATTTAAAAGACAATTATTTGCCAATTAAAACTTAAAATGATGGACATCACATTGAGATGAATTTGAAGATAAAGTTTTGATCCTAAATAAGGCCTTGACTTATTAATTGTGTATTTGAAGTTCAAGCTTTTGAATCCCACTGGTGGCATAATTGTTTTTTATGAGTTCTGTGTTTTAAGAAAAGGGGAAATTTTTCCCCCCGTCTTTCCTCCTTTTTTCCCTCCCTTCCTCACTTTCCTAAATTAAGGCTCTTTTTAAACTACTCCAAAGTAGAAAATAAATAAAATAAAGTAGAATCATAAAGGAGCTTTCCAAGTAAAGCACAGGAACAAAATTAAAGTCATAGTATAAAGTCGTAGAAGCTGCTCTGGATGCAGATTTTAGTCCTCACCCAAGTCCAGCCTCCTCCAAGAAGTCTTCTGTATGTGGCTTAGGCAACATCTATCAGTTCTTTCAAAGAGTGCCCATAGTAGTGACCTGTGATATTCATTTCTAAGGTAGCTTATGCAGTAGAGCAGGCCCAGGGGTGCTTGCAGCCCTGCCAAAGTCGTCCCTAGGGCAGTATGTTGTATGGGCCTGCTCAAGCATAGTAAGCATCTTAATCACTTCTTCTTAAAGGGTCAGCGAGCCCTGTTAACCCTGTCTGAGAAAAGCCTTGGGGACTAAAGGTGATATGAGCCATAGTTACATCCTCTACATTTTTCACTGGCCTCCCAAAATTCTTTGATGGGCCATAAGATTCCCACAACACAGGCAGTAAGTGCCCTACTGACTGAATGTTTTGCCAGCCTGCAATAGAGGAATGATCCCTGGGTTTGGAAAGGTAGTTACTAGGTACAGGCTCTAGAAACAGACTTGACCTCTTCTTGAACTTTCCTACTTGATCTGTCATTTCCCTGAGGCTATAAACCCCTCAACTGACCTTGCATTATTGCTATACCTGATTCTCTGTTACCTAAACAAGTTAGGAACTTCATTGTCTGTTACCTCTGGATTGCCTCTGGCTACTTCCCACCCTTCATCCTATCTAAACCCTATTCTCTTGGTTCTTGACCTCCAACCTCTAGTCACCCCAGGCTACTGGCCACTCCCATCAAGATTCTCCCTAGACCACTCCTCCAATCACCCCAAACTACCTGACCAACCCTCTATCCCTCCCACAGTCTTTCTGTACATAAAATCCATCTTGCCTCCATGAAGATGCTCAGATTCAAATTGACTGGGTTGATGATACAAGTGTTGTAAATGATCAGATTCCATAAGACTCTAGCAGATGTTGAGATTCCTTAAGGGTCTGGTCAATATGGCAGATTTTAAAATTAACCTTGCTTTTCCTTGGCTGTAAGAAACCTTGGGTCAAGTTCATTCAGGCAGGACCTGTGTGTTGCTATTCTGGGGTCCCAGCACCCCAAAACCTCAATAGAGGAACTAGGTTCAGGCTTTAGCTCCTCATACCAGTTGTGTCATCTTCAGTGAACTAATTAAATGCTCTGAGACTCAGTTTGAAAAAGACCTGAAAAAGAGGATTTTTTGTGAACTAAAAGTAATACTGTGTTATGGGAGTCAATAAAGCTAATACAATCTTAGGCTTCATTGAAATGACCAGAGAGGTGATCATCCCACTCTACCCAGGCATAGTAACATCACTAGAGTAATATTGCATTCACTTCTGAGCCATGCACTTTAGGAAGGATGTTGCTGAGGTAGAATTATCATAGGTTGATTCTTGTTGTTCAGTTGTTTCAGTCATGTCCTATTCTTCCTGGTTCTATTTTTTTTTTTTTTTGCCAAGTTACTTGGAAGGGTTTTCCATTTCCATCTCCAGCTCCTCAGGTGAGGAAATGAGGGTTAAGTGATTTGCCCAGGATCTCAAAGCTAGTTAGTGCCTCCTTTGATTTGAACTCATGAAAAGGAGTCTTCCTGGTTCCAAGCTCAAAGTTCTATCCACTGTGCCACCTAACTACTCCCGTTTGATTGGCTACCAGGATACTACTTATCCAGCCGTCATCTCTCTGCTGACTTTCAGTCTCACATCTCAAACTACTTAATAAACATTCCTAAGTGGATGTCTTAAACAGCTTAAACACAACATATCCAAAACTGAATTCATCTCTCCCCCTTCCAAAATTCCTTAATACTGTTCATGTTACCGCTATCTTCTCAGGCTCCTAGAATATCAACGTAGGTGTTATAGTTAAATGTTCACTTATATCCCTTATCCCAACTGTTGCCAACTCCTGACATTAATATTCATGACACCTCTCATTTTTGCTCCCTTCTCTATTCTGTTTACTTCTGTCACTCTAGGGAAGGCCCTCATCATCTCATACCAGGACTATTGCAGCCTTCTGGTTGATCTACCTGCTTCAGTTCTCTCCCCATTCCAACACATACCCCCACTCAGCTGTCAGTAATCTTCCAAAAGTATAGATATGACTATGTCACTCCCTATTCAATAAACTCCAGTGGTTACCTCTCACCTCCTGGATCAAATGTAAATTCCTCTGTTTTGCAACCAAAACCTTTCACAAACTGCCTCCTTCTTACCTTTCCCAGTCATCTTATACCTTAATGCCATGTATTCTGCATTCCGGAGACACTAGTCAACTTGTTGTTACTCACACAAAAAACTCCTTCTCCCAACTCTGGACTCTTTTCCACATTTGGAATTCTCTACCTCCTCATCTCTCTTCCTAGCTTGCTTTAAGTCCCAGTTAAAATTATACCTTTTATAAGAAGACTTTCCTGATACTTCTCAATGCTAAGGCTTTCCTGTCGTTGATTCTTTAAAATTACATGCATACATATTGTGTGTGTGTGTGTGTGTGTGTGTGTGTGTGTATTTGTTTGTAGACTGATAGAGAGAGAGATAGAAATAGATAGATGACAGAGATAGAGATAGATAGATAGATAGACATAGCTTCTTTGTAATTAGTTGTTGGCATGTTGTGTCTGCCATTCATCTATTAACTCCTTGAGAGCAGGGACTGTCTTTTACCTTTGTTTGTACCCCACTTAACAAAGCAGCAGGTAGAGAATAATGTTTATTGACTTACAAATATTATCTTGTTACTGTTATAATTTTATAATTAACATTGTAATTCTCACCTGAGAGCTGCCATACTTCTGTGGATTATGTTACCTATGACCCAGCAGAAGTAAAAGGAGAAAAAATATTACTTGATTTCTTTAACACAAGACTGGAAGACTATTTTTCTTCCTGCTCTAAATGACAGTCTCTAATGGATTGATCTCTGCCCCTACCCCCAGCCCACTCCATAGTTTGTTTTCATTGTTATGGTGGTTACTTACTCTTTTCTCCATAACTTTCTTTCTTATATGTTTTAATAGTTCTAGGATTTTTTCTTGAAGAGAATCCTGGGCAAATCACTTTAATCTCCACTGGCTTCAATTTACTCATTTGTAAAATGGGAATAATAATAGTGCCTACCTTCCAGTATTGTTTCAAGGATGAAAACCATGACATTTTAAAATTGCTTTGCAAAACTTAAAATGCTATATAAATGATAGCTATTATTATTTTTATTATATGTCATTTTAATGAGAGGTAGTGAGGCATAGTAGGTAGTAAACTGAACTTCAAATTAAAAATTCAGAGTAAAGACATCATCTGAGATGCTTATTAAATAATGGGGTGACCCCTGAAAGTGACTTTATGTCTAAATGCATTCATTAATTTCCTCATCTATAAAATGAGAAAGTTAGACTCATGAGCCTCTAATGTATCTTTCAGAGCCAAACCTATACTCTTCATGGGGAAAATAATAGTAAATGGCAGTCAAATTGCTAAGATTTTTCCAAATGTTATATGTACATTCTGTAATTTGATGTTAACAACTAGCCTCCCACTTTCCCCCCGCCCCCCAGTTTTACAAGCTGAAGAATCAGGGGAATCAGGAAGTTTAGTAAATTACCTGAGGTCACATAGCAAGTCAGGGTCTAAGATCAGATTCAAATTCTGTTAGGAGTTTTTCATTTGTTTGTTTGTTTGTTTTTAATGATTCCAAGGACAAGTCCCTATCTGCTAAATTGATGGTTCTCAATCTTCCTAATGCCTCAACCCTTTAATACTTATATGTGGGCATATCTGTATGTGGGCAGACTCGCCTGGAGACAGATAGAGGAGCGGTGTCTTGGTTCCTAAGACCATTGGGAAATAAGTGTTTTCCGATGGTCTTAGTTGACCCCTGTGAAAGGGTTGTTCGACCCCCAAAGTGGTCGCGACCCACAGATTGAGAACCACTGCTCTAAATCATGCTGCATAGACTTGTCAGCTAGAATAACTACCTTTTTTTTTCCTCCCAGGCAATCAAATGTTATTCCAATTCAAAGAATGTAATAGCAAGGCAGATGTGGGATGAATAACTGCTAGGATTTTGAGCAAACTTTGATGTGGGAAGTGTAAAGAGTGTGGAAGAATAACTACAAGGTTAAGATATGAGTGCAATCAATTGGGTATTTTGATGAATGGCTTTAAAACCAAAGGTGAGACTGTTTCAGTTGAAGTTAAAAAGGCAGAGATAATCATGATTTCAGACAGAGCAAAAGCAAAAATAGACCTAATTAGAGATAAGCAGGGAAACTATATCTTGATAAAAGGAACCATGACAATAAAGAAATATCAATGCTAAACTTGAAATTAGCAAGTGGCATAGCATTTAAATTCCTAACGGAAAATTAAATGAATTACAGAAGGAAATACAGAGTAAAACTACTCAACTTTTCCCTCTTAGAGATTGATAAATCTAACCACAAAATAAATAAGAAAGAAATCAAGGTGATGGATGGAATTTAGGAAAGTTAGATATGCTAGAACTCTAGATAAATTTGAAAAGAATGTACCTTCTTCTCAGCTGTACATGGCACCTGCACAAAAATTGAATCCATATTAGAGCATAAAATCCTCACAACCAAATACAGACAAGCAGAAATAATGAATGAATCATTTCCAGACCACAATGTAATAAAATTTACTTAATATGGATCTGTGAAAGCATAGATTAAAAGCTAATCAGAAACTATTCTCAAAGAAGGAGCAAAACATATTTAGAAGAGTATAAAATTATTTTAAATGTAGTAAGAAATAAGAGAGTAAGAAAAAAGGGAGCAGGGAGAGGATTGAGGTAAGGATAGGGAATAAGATATGGGGAACTACAGAAGGATGTGTAGATTAATAGGAATGGGATAAAGAGGAAACAACACATTTATCTAGAAAGGTATAAAAAAATCTTCTACATTCTGAAAGAAACAAGAGGGTAAGGGGATAAGATGGAGGGAGAGGATAAGCAAGGGATTTTTGGAGGGGGGTAGGTTAAAGAAGAGCAAGGCAGTAAGTAGAAGTAAAGTAGAGGAGTGAGGAGGGATAGGAATAGGATATGAAGGTAGTAAGGAAAATCAGAAGGAAAATATAAAACCAGTAATTATAGCTCAGGATGTGAGATAGATTTATCCATAAAATTGAATGTAGTATATTAAAAATTTGATTTCAACAATATATTGCTTTCAGGAAATACTATAAAATGAGAGTTACACACAAATAAAAAATAAGAGTGAGGAGTAGAATTTATTATGTAAAAAAGGAGGAGTAGTAATCATGATCTCAGACAAAGTTAAAACTAAAATAGATTGAATCAAAAAAGAAATATAGGGAAACTACAATGTCAGCCATATTAATCAATAGTTTTAGAACATGGAAAGTAACTGGATAATATAAAATATATGAGAGTATCCCTGTCAAAAGAGAAATATGAACTATATGAATATAAACATAAAAGTCCTTTTATACAAAGTTAAATCTAAATAATTGAAGAAATATTGTTCATGGATAGGTAAAGCCAATGTAATGAAAAAAAATGACAATTTTATCTAACCTATTTATGTAATGCCATAACAACAATATGGTATGCTCTCCATGATATTCTTTCATAGTGCAGTCTGCAATGATAATAAAATCCCAATTTAATTACTAAAATTTTATCTTGCCAAATCAGAAAAAAAAATTAATAACAGGGTTTATTTGGAAGAAGAGAGACTCAGGAACTTTAAGGAAATCAGGGGGTAAAATGTGAAGAAATAGATTCACTACTATCAGACCTTATACTGTATTAAAATAGGAGAGCTATGTTGAAGTGTAAAATGGATAATTTTGATTGTTTTCTTGTATAAGTAAAACCTATGTAGCTAAGAATAGAAGGAATGCAGAAAACTGGGAAATGAAAACTTTCATAGATAACCACTCAGAATGTGATTGGGCTGGGATATTGCTGTGGCATAGGAAATGATAAACTGGTAGATTTAGAAAAAAAAAACAGGACTTAGACTTATGAAGGAAGATGCCATCCACTCTCATAGAAACAGATGGCACTTGAAAATAAGCATAATATGGTTTTATATATATGCTTTTGAGTGTATATATGTGTGCATATTTTTCAATATCTGCATATCTACATACATATGTATATGTATGTATGCATATGTATAGCCATGCTTAATTGTACCTTCTTGGTGGGGGAATAAGGGAGGGGGGGAAATGAAGTAAAAAGTGCACAGAACAGAACAAAAGAACAAAAGAAAACTAATAAGGAAGCAAAGAAAAGATGGACAGCTCTGAACATGTGTAGTATTTATTATATAGGTTTTCTTGAAATGGAAATTTAGTGCTTTATATTGGATCTTCTTTTTTGTTTTGCTGTGTAAATAGTAATGGTTTTTTAATTCTTTTTTTATTTTGTATTTGTCTAAAATATTTTTAACCCCTCCCAAAGAAACTAATCCTAAAGAATGAATGTATCAAAGAAAAAGTCATAGAAATAATCAATTATGTCATTAAAGAAAATGACACTAATGAGACAACATTCCAAATTTTATGGGACGAAACCAAAACAATACTTAGGGGAAAAATTATATTTCTTATCATGCATATCAATAAAAGAGAGAGTCACTCAATAAATTGGGCATGGAACTAAAATTTAGAAAAAGAAAAGTTAAAATATCTCAATGAAATGCCAAAATGGAAATCCTGATATGTATCGCAAAGAGCTCAAAGACACGGGGAAAGAACTATTTGAAATTAATTAATTAATCGAGTGATCAATTAATAGCAGATCTTTTTGGGGTGCAAAAATTGGAAATTGACTGGATACCCATTAATTGCAGAATAGCTGAACAAGTTATGGTATACAATTGTGATGGAATACTATTGTGCTATAATAAATGAGGAGCGGGATGACTTCAAAGAAATCTGGGAAAACTTGTGTAAAGTCAAGCAAAGTGAAGTGAGCAGAACCAGGGGAACATTTGAGATAGTGATAGCAAAATTGTCAAGGTGATCAACTGTGAAAGATTTAGCTACCCTTATGAAGACAGTGATCTAAGACATCTCCAAAGGATCCATGAAGAAAAGTGCTATACACCTCCAGATAAAGATGATGAACTCTGAATGCAGATTGAAGCATATATATTTTTTTTACTTTATTTTTGTTTTACTTATGTTTTTAGTATGAACGTGGCCAATATGGAAATACATTTGACATAAACTCACACGTATTATGAAAATCAGAGTGCTTGACTTTTCACTGAGGGGGGAAGGGTGGGAAGAAAAGAAAGAATATGGAACTTAAAATTTTTAAAAATGAATGACTTTGAGCAAGTAAGTTATTTTGAGTATTATAAATATTAGAATTACCTATTAAGCACATATAAAAAAGATACTATCCGCAACCAGAAAAAGAATTGATAAATAGATATATAGAATAATTATATATGTATATCTATATGTGTGAGTGTATATGTGTAGGTAAGTATATATGTGTGTGTGTGTGTGTGTGTGTGTGTATAGATAGATAGATAGATAGATATACATATATATGTAATATTCACATCTAATTTATCATCTGTAGTGGAGGGTGAGGGAAAATACTTTCACAATAATTTTGTTGTATATTTGAAAGGAATAGCAAGTTGTCCATAGTAGTTTTGCAGTTTCATGTTTTATTGTACTATTTTATGGAAATGCTTATTTTATTACATAAATTAGAAATAAAATTTAAAAGAAAAGAACTTTCAGTAATGACTCCAAAATGATTGTTAAAATCTTTATGTGTAATTGGGAAATAATTAATGAAATAATTAATTTTTAAAAAGATACAGGACTGAAAAAAAGAGGTGTCCAGATCACGTAGTCAGTCAGCAATGATATACTACTGTACTGGTGTCATACATCAGGTCAAGAGAATTAGAGGAAGGGTCCAACATATTGTTTGGACATTCTACATAAGATTTATGGGTGGAAATGAAAAAAAAAATCACAGAAGATGAAATAATGTGGATGAGTTATGACCTTTATCATCAGAAGGATCATTTTTGTCAATGAGATCACAGTTCTATTCAACTAATTTAAGTCATGAAATTATGCTGGTACTCATCATAATAATAATCCAAATTTCTCAAGTACCAAGATTACTAAAGAATTTTCCTCAGATCAGTTCTACTAGGTGAATAGTGTTACCTATTTTACAGATGGTGATAAGAAATCTCAGAAGACTTCAGTGACTTCTGACAGAAATTTGAATTTCGTTCTCTGGTAACTCCATTTTCAGAGCTCCTTTTCCTACATCATATTTCCTCTTCTCTGATAAGGTTTTATTATGTCTAGGAATATGGCTTTATATTCCTTTAGAATATCACTTTGAACAAAAGTATTTTCATTTTTATTATGGTATGCTCTCCATGATACTCTTTCATAGTCCAGTCTGAAACTGTCTATAGATTTCTGTCTCTTTTCCCTGGGTGCATTTGAAATAGAATTTACCAAATAGTAGTATTTCAGTATTGGCAATACATAAATATTATAATAATAAATATTCATGTAATGCTTTAAGTTTTGTAAAGTGCTTTACATATGCCATTTGATTTTACCTTCATAATAACCTGTGGGGAGCTGATTTGGGGGAGCCCTGCTGTCCTGCATCATGGCTGAGAAAGGGTGGGAGCCCTGTCGTTCCCAGACAGGGCTGAGAAAGAATCACTGACCCAGAGGTACTACTGAATGCATAAAAGAGAGAGTGGTGAAAGTAGAGAGGCCACTTTATTACCCTGTGTCCAGGCTTTTATAGGATGCTTCTGAATTGCTTTCCCCTGCGGACATTGTGTACTTCTTTGTCCCAGGCTGTGGGTGTATTTGCCATGCATATCTCAAGGACCTAATCCTCACATCTGTATGCCTGAGCATCTTCCTGGGGCATGAGGACCTATCTAGGCCTATCAGCAGGGCAAACACCTGAGAGGGCTTGTTCAGCCATCAGGGTTCCAGTCCCACTGCCTCTGGTCCTCAACAGTAACCAAGTGAGATAAGCTGAGCTTGAGAGAGATTGACTTGCCCAGGGTTGCATTACTAGTAAATGCCTGAGGTGGATTTCCAGTGTTGGTCCAAGTACAGTACTCTGTTCACTCTGTCACCTAGAGGTTTCAGTGAAGGAGGTGTGCCACTAGAGAGGTAAAAGAAAATTTTGAGGTTGACATGGTAGTAGGAAAGGAAAGTGGTTTACAGGTAGAGGACTTCTCTGGAGTCTTCCTTCAACACCACTACCTTCTCCTCTCATTCCCAGCTTATCATATTCATACAATGTTAACTTGAGTGTCTTTCAAACCTATGGGATACATCTTGGTGTCCTTAATCTGAAAACAAAATTATTAGCGAGTCTTGAATAAGGTATATTTCATCTATATTGACAAAAGAGGCATCTTTTAAAGATGACATGCCAACAACTCTATAGAGCAGTGGTTCTCAATCTGTGGGTCGCTACCCCTTTGGGGGTCGAACGACCCTTTCACAGGGTTCGCCTAAGACCATCAGAAAACACATATTTCTGATGGTCTTAGGAACTGAGACCCTTTGATAAAAGGGATGGTTTTTCTGGGAAGGGGAAGGAAGAAGGATATAGGGGAAATACAGGTGATGAATGAATAAAATACATCAATAATAAAAACCTGGGGTTTTTTGAAGAAATTCATTTTGCTGAAAGCCCTTTTCTCACTCTTTTATTCTCGCAATGGTATCAACTTGGCACTGAGACTGTCCATCTATTATTTTTTAATCTTCCTATATGACCAGCCTACTTCCTTTTCTAGATACACATCTTTGATAATATCTTGTATGTGATTTATCCTATGCATTGTTGGTATTCATATGTCTATATTATCAAATGAGAAAAATGTGAAAAAAATAAAATCTGACATTCAAAGCTCTTTATAATCTAGGTTTCCAGTCTTCTTATACTTTATTCAACTTCATATACTGTCTGATCCAGTGACAATGGTCTCCTTTCCTATTCTTCACACAAGGCACGGTATCTCCCAACTCCAGGCTTTTTCTTGGTCTATCTCCCATGCCTAAAATGCTCTCCTTCCTCATCTCTGCCTCCTGGCTTCCTTAAAGCCTCAGCTAAAATTCTATTTTCTGTAGAAAATTTTTCAGGACTTTCTCTCTCCCCTCCCCACCATTAAATATAATGCCTCCCACTCTTAATGATTTAAAATTGATCCTGTTTCTTTCATTGTACATAGTTGTTTGCATGTTGTTTCCCTAATTAGACCATGAATTCTTCAAGGGAAGGGACTGTTTTTTTTTTATATATTTTTTTGATATGAGATTCTTTATTAAATTTTTTTGAGTTACATCTTTTCTCCCTGTCTTTCCCCCGCCCACCACCCCAAAACAGCCATCCCAGTATTTCCCCCCTCCCCCATTCTATTCTCTCCTATGTCACTTTTTGGTAGGGCAGGATGGATCTCCCAACTGCAGTGCCTGTGTATCTCAAGTTCCAGTTGGATGT
>JAQQSU010017319.1:0-10728 GCA_028627135.1 Pseudochirops cupreus | reverse complement strand
CTGATAAAAAGTTTTTTCACTTACCAGTTTTCTATATCAGTGAAATCATGAATGCATTCCCTATCTCTATCTCTATTCTGTCCAAATATGGTAACAGGAAGGTTCTCTGGAAAGCTATCATTATGAGTTAGTTAGAAGAGGGAACACCATAGTTTTCTACTTTGCTAGGCATTACCATTTTCCAGTCCTAACAAACATTCATGTTTTTAAATTAAATTTTAGTTGATGTTTTTTGTTTTTATATCACCAGCATTTCCCAAAGTATTCCTTTCCCTTCTGCCTTTCAGAGAACCTTGTAACAACAAATAAAAAAGGAAGGGGGGGGGGGGGGGACAATTCAACAAAACTAACCGACACATTGAAAATGTCAAACATTATACATAGTTTTCCATACATAAAATCTCTATATGTCCAAAGGAAAAGAATATGCCTCCTGGGTTTGTTTCTTTTTTTTGCAGAGAAGTATAGGAAGATTTATTTATATGAACCAATGCAAAGTGAAATAAGTAGGTCCAGAAAACTGTATACATAGTGAAATCAACAAAGGAATACCTCCTGTTTTTCATGACACATCACTATGTGACTCAGCGATCATAATTTCTAGTTCTTACGTTTTTACTTTGGGGCCAAGTGTTGTCATAATAGTTCTACAACATTAAGTTTTGGTCGCTTCTGTTGTTGTTATTCTTTCCATTTAAATTCTGCCTATTTATTAAATACCTACTACATGCAAATTGCTATTAGGTACTTGGGATACAAAGACCAGGAAAAACAATCCCTGCTCTTGAGGAGCATTCTACTACAGGTAACATCAGGCATTTCTGCCATTTTCTAAGAAGTCAAAAAGATCTTTCATGAAATAACCATTAAACTCTTCAGTACTTTCTGATAATATAATGATTGTCTATTAAAAGGAATTTGGGAGGAGGGGATTTTTATAAATAAAGCTATATGAAAGCAAAATAATTCAACAAAAATAGGATTTTAAATTCCTCAGCTAGAAAGAAAATTCCTACCAGGGACATTCTAGCCATGTTCAGGGTCCTGTAAAACATGGGACCTCTTCATAAAAAAGACATGTATGAAGCCTTGGAGAAATTTTATTTAGAGTGTCCATACTTTGAATAGGCCTCGTGGGTAATGGAATTACAATGTGTTTTTTGGCCATAATAAGGTCAGTCAGTAGTTTTTTCAGCCATGTCCAACTTTTTGTGATTCCATTTGAGGTTTTCTTTGCAAAGATACTGGAGTGACTTGCTGTTTCCTTCTCCAGCTTACTTTATAGATGAGGAACTGTGGCAAACAGGGTTAAGTGACTTGCCCATGATTACATAGCTATAAGTGTCTAAGGCCAGATTTGAACTCAGGAAGATGAGTCTTACTGACTCCAGTCCCTACACTCTATCCATTTTGTTCCCTAGCTGTCCCAAATATATATTAAGGTATAGAAGATTTTCTCTTACGATATTAGGGGAAACAAGAAACTCAAAGAAAGGGATAAGGCTGCTGTCCAGGAGGGATAGGATAGTGATAGATTTTAAGAGAAGGTGTGGAACTGCTTAGTTCTTGACTTCATTTTTAGAATTATTTCCAAAAGAATGACTTTTGGTCTAAAAAGGTGGGTTTTTTTTGTTTGTTTTTTAAAATGTCTAATAGGGAGTTGAAATACAGGATATATAATGAGAGTATCCAGAAGGCCTTGTTGAGTTCAAATTTCTCACTCAGATGAACTATTTCCTGGGTTACTGAAAAAACTAGAAATTGTGCTTGCTGAGCCACATAGTGACGTGTCATGAAAAACAGGCAGTGTATTGTAGGAGTAGAGAAAGGAAAATGGTTTAGTGGTTTTCTAAAAGGGAAAAACAAATAGAATATTTAGATATAGACCAAAGCAATCTTGACTTTGTTCCCTGGCAAAATTCTAGAACAAATATTTTTAAATGCTTAATGAATATCTATTGAAGAAAAGGAAGCAAAATCCATAAAGAACCAATAGCTTCACCAATATTGAGCCATGACCTACCAGCCTCGTTCCTGTTTTTACAGGATCAGAAGAGTGCTATAAAATATTTCCTATTGTTTGTTGAGGTATCTAATAAAGGAGCTCATGCTTTTCTTATGGGAAAGATAGTAAGATTTTTATTAGATTGTAGTATAATTAGGTGGTTTTGAAGTTATATGACTACCTGGACATAAAGTGTAGTCATTCATGGTAGGATCTCTACTTGGAAGGCTGTCTTCTTTGCAGTGTGCCTAGGTTCTCTGCTTGACCTTGATCTTTTTTTTTTAACAGTTTTGAAGAAATAAATCAGTAAACATTCATAAAGAAGCAAATGGTCTTCCATTCACTGTGCTAGGTACCAGGAATTCACAGACACATAATACTCCCTGCCTGCCGTAAGAATATTACATTTTATTTGAAAAATCAACACATATTCATAAATAAATTTTAAAAATACAAAGGAAATATAAGATTATTTGAAATTGGGAGCTGGGGCAACCTAGCAGCAGCCAATAAAATCAGGAAAGGCCTGTTTTAGAAGCTTACACGTGAGCTGAACTTTGAGGAAACTAGGGCTTCTAACAGAGGTAATGAGAGAGTGAATTCTTTATTTGCCAATAAATTATGGAATATTGTGTCTGAGAAACAGCAAAAAATGCAAATTTAGCCACATCACAATATGTATGAGTGAAATAAAATGCACAAAGTCTATAAAGGTGACCAAAACCCTGAATATTATCAGTTTTAAATGCCAAACAGAATAGTTTATATTTTCTCTTAAAGGAAAGAGGGAGCCACTGCAATTTTTTGAGGAGGGGAATGGCATGGCAAAAACACAGAAGACACAAAACTAGGAAGTTTATCTAAAATGTGGTATAACAGAAATATTATATCCAAAAAATATCTCTACAGGCTTAAATGTAAGGTCTATGAAGGAAGAAAATGTTGGTTGTTGTTGCATCCCCGTACCTCTGCAGTACCAGTCTTATAAACAGGTCTTAATAAATATTTATATCAAGCTTTCTGTTCCTCCATTTCTAGATTCCATACCTTCTAATTCCCTGTTTCCTATACTTGGAATGCTGTCCCTTCTTACTCCTACCTCTTTTCTTCCTTACCTTTCTTCAAAACTCAGTTCAAATCCTACTTTGTGCAAGAGGCTGGTCCCTCCCTCTCTCCTTCCTCTGCCTCCTTACCACCCCACCGTTGTCCCCAGTGTCTTACGCTATACATATCTTGTATGTCCCTAGTTATTTATATGTTGTGTTCCCCATTAGAATGTGAATTCCTTTTGGGAGAAACCATTTTTGTTTTTTTGCATTTCTTTATATCCTCAGCACTTAACACTGTGTCTGGAGCATAATGGTGCTTAATAAACACTTAGTGACTGAATAGAATATTTTGCCATATCTAATAAGATAAAATTCAGTGGAAATAAATGGAAAGTTTTATTACCTAGGGTTAAAAAAATATCTATTTCACAAGTAAATAATGGGGAAGACAGTTTCATGACAGTTTTCCTCAAAAAGTTCTGTGAGCTTTCATAAACTACAAACTAAATGTGAGGCAACAATATGATATGAAGCCCCCAAAAGATACTAAGATTTAAGAGATTCCTAATTTCCAGTCACAAAGAGGGGATATTGTTGTTTCTCGCTGTCCTTGTTCAGTTGTTGATCCCCTATAAGAAAAGGGAGGGACTGTGTGCTGTTGTTTATATTCCTGAAGTCAAAACACTGAAAGGTGTCTACAGTTTTGAAACGTGCTGCTTTGCTATGGAATTAAAATCAATTCTGAAGACCTTTCAAAAAAGGGTGTATGTCTGCTTTCATGAGAGTGGATCTACAATAAACAGCCAAACAATTTGTGTTGGCAACATAATACTAAAGGGAATCAATGAAAGTACAATATTTCACTGGACTAAGTAGAAAAACAAATCAAGAATGTGGTGTCTAAATAATCAGTACCTTATATCTAACTATTTGTCTGTTTGACTTTTACTTAAATTTCATCCTTAGATCATAATTTAACATTAAGGGTGGATGGGGGGGGAAAGATTAGCTAAGTGCTAATTCTGTGTAGTATAATGTAGTTTTAATGTAAGTTTCTATCTATTTAGTTAGAAGTCCATGTATTACAAAATTATATAGAATGAAAGAAAAGAGAAATTAGTTCTTGCATTAATTCCTAACATCTCTTGCTATGCTACACAATGTATCTTTTTATTGTCATTCTTCTTGAGGTTTTAACATGAGAGAAAATGATTATTAAAGTAGATGTGATTTTTAAAAACTGAAAATCCATACTTAATTTTTCATAAAGCAAAATTGCTTCAACTACTTTAGACCATATTCCTAAATGTAAATGTTATTTTTCACAGAAAATAATTTTGCCTTTTTATTGTCCAGTGCAAAATATGTAATAAGTACCAATGATATCTAGAAAATGTAGGTAAAAAGCTTATGTTACAATAAACTTATACTTATTAAAGTGAATATTTGACCATTTATACTAATTTTGAGTTTTATCCTTGGAAATATGCAAATAAACAATGTGATCCCTCTCTCCCCTCATCCCTCCACAAGATGGCAAACAGTCTGACATAAGCTGTACATATACAATGATATTAAACATATTTCCACATTAGGCATGTTGTAAAAAGAAGAATCAGAACAAAAGGGAAAAACCACCAGAAAGAAAAAAACAAAAATAAAGGGGAGGGGGGAAAATAGTATACTTCAATTTGCATTCAGATTCCATAGTTCTTTCTCTAAATGTGGATAGCATTTTCCATTATGAGTCTTTTGGAATTGTCTTAGATCATTGCATTGCCAAGAAGAGCTAAGTCTATCAAAGTTGGTCATTGCACAGTTTTGCTGTTACTATGTACAGTGTTCTCCTGGTTCTCTACTCATTTCAGTCAGCATCAGTTCATAGAAGTCTTTCCAGGTTTTTCTGAAATCTGCCTGCTCATCATTTCTTATGGAACAATAGTGTTCCATTATATTCATATGCCACAATTTGTTCAGCCATTCTACAATTAATGGTCATTCCCTCAATTTCCAATTCTTGGCCACCACAAAAAGAACTGCTATAAATATTTTTGTACATATGGGCTCTTTTCTGTTTTATGATCTCTTTGGGATACAGCCCTGGAAGTGGTATTGCTGGGTCAAAATGTATGCATATTTTTATAGCCCATTGGGCATACTTCCAAATTGCTCTCCAGAATAGCTGGATTGGTTCACAACTCCACCAACAATGCATTAGTGTTCCAATTTTCCCACGTCTCCACCATTTGTCATTTTTCTGTTTTGCCTTGTTAGTCAATCTGGTAGGTGTGATGTGGTACCTCAGAGTTGTTTTAATTTGCTTTTCTCTAATCAATAGTGATTTAGAGCATTTTTTCATATGACTATAACTTTAATTTATTCATTTGAAAATTGCTTGTTCATATCCTTTGACCATTTATCAATTGGGGAATGACTTTTACTCTTATAAATTTGACTTAGTTCTCTATATATTTTAGAAGTGATACTTTTATCAGAGATACTAGCTGTAAAATTGTTTCCTAGCTTTCTGCTACCTTTCTGATCTTGGTTACATTGACTTTGTGCAAAAGCTTTTTGATTTAATGTAATCAAAATTATCCATTTTGCATTTCATAATGTTCTCTGTCGTTTGTTTGGTCACAAATTCTTCTGTTCTCCATAGATGTGACAGGTAAATTATTCCTTGCTCTCTTAATTTGCTTATGCTATCAGCTTTTATATCAAAACAGTGTACCCATTTTGATCTTATCTTGATATAGTGTGTGAAATGTTGTTGTGTACCTAGTTTCTGCCATACTGTTTAATGGTTTTCCCAGCAGTTTTTGTCAGATAGTGAGTTCTTATCCCAGAAGCTGGAGTCTTTGGGTTTATCGAAGAGTAGATTACTATAGTCATTGACTACCGTGTTTTGTGTACCTAACATATTCCACTGATCCACCATTCTATTTCTTAGCCAGTTACCAAGTAGTTTTGATGACTACTGCTTTATACTACAGTTTTAGACCTGGTACAACTAGGCCACCTTCCTTTGCCTTTCTTAATTCCCTTGATATTCTGGACCTTTTATTCTTCAGATATATTTTTTATCATTTTTCTAGCTCTACAAAATAATGGTTTTGGTAGTTTGATTGGGATGGCACTGAATATCTTACTTTACACTCTTGACAAACTCATCAGCTCCTATGAGCTTAATTATCACCTCTATGCACATGACTCAAAGATCTATATTCTATCTTAGCCTCTCTTTGAACCTCTGATGCCACATCATACCAGTTGCCTATTGGACATTACAAACATGGGTGTCCTGGAGACGTCTCCAATTCAACATATCTAAAATAGAATTTATTATCTTTTTTTCCTTCAAACCCTCCTCTCTGCCAAACTTATTCCTCTCAGAGGTACTGTCATTTGTCCGATCTCTCAGGTTTGTAAATTCCATGTTATCCTCAATTTTTCTCTCTTAGTTAGTTCATCTATCTAACCAATTGCCAGTTCTTGCTGTTTCTCCTTGCACAACAGCTCTTACATCAGGCTCTTTATCTCTACTCATACTCTCACTTCTTTAATCAAGCTCTCATTACCTTCTACCTTGACTGTTGCAGTCACATAATTGGTCTCCCTGCTTCAAGTCTCTCTACTTTTTATTCCATACTTCACATAGTTGGCAAAATGATTTGACTTAAGTAAATTTTGAGCATGTTAACTTCTTTACCCCATAAATCTCAATGCCCCCTAATTCTTTTGTTAGACTTTTAAAGATCTGCACAGCCTAGATCCTTCTTATCTTTCCAGCTTCACGCCATAGTAAATACCTTACTTAGAATCCAGCCAAATTCTCCTGTCTTCCTCATGTTATTTCATCTCCATGACTTTGCACTGACCATCTTCTTTGCCTAAATACACTCCCTTTTCACCTCCACTTCATAAAATCCCTTACTTCTCCCGGTATCACTTTCTTCATGAAGCCTTTCCTGATCTTCCCAACTGTGCATGTCCATCCTTTTTCACTACTTTGGATTTATTTTGTATATTTTATAAATAGACATCTCCACTGGTAAGCATAAGCATCTTAGGAAATTTTGTCTTTATATATCTAGCACCTAACTCAGTCATTGGTACATAGTAGGTCCTTAATAAATGCTAATTTCCTGATTGATGATCTAAACATTATTTACTGTTTGCTTGCCAAATAGGTGACTAAAGGATCATTTGGTCTTTCTATGCAAATATATATATATTCTCTCCATCCTCTCTTATCTTTCCATAAAGGAGGGAAAGAGATGTCAGATAATCTCAGGTGGCACATATATTTCAACATAATAGAGGGTTAACTCCTGTAAACAAAATATGCTTTCTAATAAGATGGTCCTCACAAAATTTCAATTCTACTTACATGTACTTAAATTGAGAGATGTTGTGGATATTTATAAGTCTTGTTGCTTCTAGCTCCACAATATCTCTTGTCTCCATCACCTTTTTTTCTACTTACAAGGCTTGTATTCTAGTTCAAACCCTAATAACATTTCTGGATTATTGCAACTTCCCTCTAGCTGGTCTTGAAGCATCCATTTTCTATCCATAAAATATGTCCTCCATACTGTTGCTAAATAGTAATTCCTAAGACATAGACCTGATTATCACTTCTCTGCTCTAGAAGTACAAGTGGTAGCCTATTGTCTCTATTAGAAAATAGAAACTCATTATGCTTGATAACTGTTTTGCCTTTAAAACTATTTAGTCAAAGTCCAGACTTACTTCTCAGGCTCATTTCACACTACCCTTCATATATTCTACAGTGCAGGCCAAATGGCCTCCTAGCTGTTTACCATGTATTGCTTTCCACCTTCTGCATGGGTGCCTTTGTTCAGACTGGCCCCTGTGTTTGGAATGCTCTCCCACCTAAGTCTTGCCTTTCACAATCCCTAGCTCCCTTCAGAGCTGACTCAAGGGCCATGTTATGTAAAAAAACCTTTCTTGACTTCCCTTGTTAATGAATGCCATCCCCATTACTCAAATTGCTTTTTGTTATCTATGAACATATATTTTTCTCCAGTAGAAATAAAACTCTGTGAAGGCAAGGACTGTATTATTAGCACCTAGCATAGGACATGAAAAATTCATTTTAGGGGCTTATTGAATCAATTAATATTGAAGTAATTTTGTCTTACTTGGATTAAGGTGTTGGCAGTAGTAGGAGTAAAATGATCCTGGTAATAGATATTCCAAACAGTGACTAGGTAAATAAGGAAATATTAACCGTGTGTGTATGTTATTTTAATTGTTGTTATTTAAATATACAAAGTTTTGTTTTCTCCCCTTTTTAATTGATACAATTAAGGAACGAAGGCTTTTAAACACTATTCAGCTGTACAAAAAAAATAATCCCAAGATTAAACCACATTTTCTGTGAATACTGTTTTGAGAATAATATACAATAAGCATTCTTGAAATTATTTATTATCCTTCTAGTTTTTTGTGAATTTTGTTTTTATATTTGTATCTCCAGTGCTTAGCATAGCATCTACTACAGAGTAGGTGCTTAAAAAATGTAAGTTTCATAGATATGTGAAAGAATTTACTATTTTGCCTTTTTCAGGCAATATTAAACCTTGGTAATATTTTAAATCATTTTTCATAGCAAGCAATGAAGGAGAACATCAAACGAAGAGAAGCTGAGGAAAAAGAGAAACGTGCCAGGATAGCCAAGGAAATAGCAGAAAGAGAAAAAGCACAACGTCATCAAAAAAAGAAACGTTTGATAGAAATGAAAACAGGTGAGTACTATTGAATGTTTCTTTTTATACATAAAAAGTAAACTGATTGTCTGCCATATTTTGATGTGATTGATGAAAAAATAAGATAATGAATATTTATGCTTGAACTCTACAGCAATTCTAATTTCACTATTTGATTTCTTAGTAGATGACATGGTAGAATGCCATACTTAGAATCAGACAAATTATCTCTGAAATACTATATGACATTGTGCAAGTCCCTTAACCTTTTTGAGCCTCCGTTTTCCCAATTTGCTCATTTATAAAACAGTAGCAAAATATAGCACCTTGCTCATGGTTTTTGAGGGAACGAAGTATGATAATTGTATAAAAAGTGCTTTGAAAACCTGGAAATTCTATATAAGCAATGATGATGATTGTTATTCATGTTAGCAAGTCATTAAGTTTGATATGTTAGATAGTACTCCATACTGTCCACGTAGTCATTTTCCAATTTCCGTTCCATTCATTTCTATGAAATAGAAACTTCTATAAAACCCTTAATAACCCATGATTAATTACTTATATTAAGTAAGAGGAAATTAGATAAATATTATTACGGAAAAATTTACTTTCCAAAGTTCACATTTCATTTATTTAAAATTTAAGTGAATTAAAGAAATTATCGTAATTGGTTCCCACCTCCCGTACTTCCTTTCTTCTCAAATTTTCAAAAAGCAAGTCTTAATTCTAATTCTAAATCCTAATGAGAGTCTGTTAGCATCACTGTTGAAATGGTGTACTTTATAAATCAGAACTGCAAATTCCTCCCGAATCTCTTCAGAGGTAAATTAAGACACCTACTTTGCAGGAATTACCCCTTTCCACTTTCAATTCAGAGGACATATTTTAGGATGAGTAAGGCAAAATGAGTAGCTAAGAGTGTGTGTGTGTGTGTGTGTGTGTGTGTGTGTGTGTGTGTGTGTGTCTATACATACACATACACATATAGATACACATATAGATACACATATACATATACATGTACATATACATATACATATACATATAAAAATACTTTCTCCCAATGCAGGAAAATCATGCAAACCTAAATGTTTGTTTATAAGTGCCTCTCTGCCCCTCAGGGAATAGTCATAGGCATTACCTTTAGCCTAAATACAAGTGTCAGTCTTACTTCACTATATCTGGAGATCAGAGAAATTTTGCTTTGACTTCTAAAGCTTACAGTTTGGAAATAAATTTTAAAATAAATTATCACTACAGGATTTACATAATTTTCTTGAATCTTGCCTTTGAAGTTTGACTCATTTGATTTCAGATGAACACTAAACTACAAACTTGACTCATATTTCATTAGATTGTTTAATCATACTTGACATTCAAAGTAAACTTAAGTAGCAGTCTCCTCAGATCAAAATATGTGGAATTTATGATGATTTGTTCAAAAGACTAGGTATATTTATTTTATTAAATTCTACCTAGCAGGATAGAATGAATTTGGAGTTCGAAAAATGGGTCTGAATCAATCAGTCCATAAACATGAAGTGTCTTCTTTGGATCAGGCACTGTGCTAAAGTACTGGAGATACAAAAAAAAGGCAAACCAAATAAACCCCAAAACCAGTCCTGTCCTCAAGAAGTCTGTAGTTGTTTTTAAAAAATTAATTAATTTATTTTATTGTTTACATCATTCATTTCCACGAGATTTTTGAGTTACAAATTTTCTCCCCATCTTTCCCCTATCCAACACCTCAAAACAGCCACCCCACTGTATAGCCCCTCCCCCAATCTGCTCTCTTCTATGTCCTCCCCCTCACCCCTCTGACTTTCTGGTAGGGCAGGATGGATCTCCCTACCACAGTGCCTGTGAATCTTAATTCCCAGTTGGATGTAGTTAATAATAATAATAAAAATAATTGTGTGTATATATATATATATAT
>JAQQSU010017318.1:0-10728 GCA_028627135.1 Pseudochirops cupreus | reverse complement strand
TATATATATATATATATATATGTATACACATACATACATATATACATACATACATAAAAATATGTGTGTTTTTGTAAGTCAATATGCTGTCCCTACAAATACTAATGTATGATTTGATGGCCACCTTTTCTGTTTGTTTGATATCATTGCCCTAGAACACACTCCATCATGTTCTTTCTGACTATGAGGTTGAACACTAGAAATAATGCTGGCCTAGAAAGAAGAAGACAGGAGTTCTGATCCTGCCTCAGATACCTACTAGCTGTGTGAGTAATTTAACCTTTCTTTGACTCAATTTCCTCATCTATAAATGGAGGAAATTATAGCACTTACCTCCCAGGACTCATAAGAGGTTTAAATGACATAATATATGTAAAGTACTTTGCAAAATTTAAATCATTACATAAAAACTAGCTATTACTATTATATTATTAAATGAGTTAGTTAATTACTTGAGAAAAAGGGATAACAGTTTGAAAGGATGATGTGTTTTAGAGGTTATTTTTATAATACAATATTTCTCCCCATTGTTTGAATCTTAGGTGGTAGGAGCAGTAGAATAAAGTCCATTGGCAATCCCTATGTAGCAGTCATCTGAACTGAGAATCTGTGTATTCAAACTTCAAATGACTGAGGGCAGGATCTTTATAAGGACACGTTTACTAAGTCCTTTTCCTGATATTACACTGGAGTTGTTGTTGTTATTTTAATAAGGCATTGATTTTTTTTTTTACATGAGACAGTTTTGGGTTCTTGTTTAGGTTTGTTTTTTTTTTTTTTGGTTTGTTTTTAATACACCATTTAATCAACCAACCAATCAATCAGTACTGGCCAGGTGCCAGGGAACCAGATATAAGTGAAAATCCCTGCCCTTGAGTAACCTAGATCTCTCAATTACTCTGTCAAAACAGCGAACTTTATCTGTCCATTGACTCTATTTCCCATTTTTCTCTTCAGAAAAGGTGCATATAAGAACAGTTCCTCACTAATACCTTCTGCTTTGGGGTCTGCTAAAAAAGAGTCAGTCTCTTGGCTGAATGGTTTTAAAATTTTAAAAGATTCTCTGGAGGTCCCACTCCCGTAAAGTAGAACACTTACTGACTTGTTTACTGCAGGTCCTCTCTGTGAAATTAACACCAAATCACATTATCCTATGGATTTCTTGAACTTTTAAAATGCTTTGCTTTATGTTGGGAACATGAATAGTCATTACCGCTTTAAATGGGCACTCTGTGTCGGTAACTGATTGACAAGATCAATAATTTTAAGATCAAATGGTCACAGTGGTCTGCTTCTTCCCCTCTTTAATCAGTGTCTTTTTGTTTTATACCCATGCCTACAGCAAGATCCTGTTTTCTGTCTGTAGACGGTGGCTCCTGCTGTGTGCCTTTGAGAAAAGAAGACAAAATGGAGAATCAATTTAAGGGGGGGGGGGTGAGAGGGAGAAGCTTTAGTTGACAAAGCCTTACAGTAGATCAATGAAATCTGGCTACTTAAATATCTTTGTTAGCTGAGATTATAATTTATAATCACTTTCTTGGATACCATGCTATTACTATTATTGCTGTTGCTGTTGTGTTTTAATTTTCCATTTTCATTCATTTTGTACTTTGGGGCATTGAACAGTTTTCTTGGCCATACAAACACACACACACACACACATACGCACACACACAAGTCATATAGCTTTGTGCTTTGTCGTGATATAGAAATAGAAATCTTTAAAATTGACCACCTTAAAAATAGAGATTTAGAACTGAAACCTAGAGATTGCTTAGTTCAGTAGTGTCATGTTAAAGATGAGGAAACTGAAGCTTATAATGATTAGGTAATTTACCCAAAGGAACAATGAGGTAGAGAGAATGTGGTTTTAGCCCCAAAACCTAAGATTCTGAAACCATTCCAGATTCCCTACCCCTGCAAGTGGGCCACACTGCATCCCCTAATATAGGGTATAATCTGGCCATTCAATGGGCTATTAATAATGTTATAAAAGAATTGTAAATTCATAGGATCTCAGAGTAGGAAAAGATCTCTTAGGCTACTTAGTCTGAACCATACCATCAAAAGTGCTGCTTCTCCAATCTACCCGATATGTATGAACATATAGGCCTCCCTTTGCAGACTTCCAACGGCCATCAAAGGCCTCCTCTTAAAGCAACCCATTCTAGTTTTGGATTGCTCTGTTTTTAAGAAGTTTCTCCAGCTGATATCTGCCCTCCACAACTTGCACCCTTTGTTCCTGGTTCTACCTTCTGGGAGCTCACAGAATGAATCAAAAATTTCTTCCATGTATCACATATCCATATGCATAAATATAGTGACTTTGCATCCCTAAGCAACTTTTCTCCTGAACCTCATCAGATGGTATCTCAAAGTCCAATTCCCTCTATTTAAAGTGGAGAAAATTGAAGCCACAAGAGTTTTAAGCATCCCAAAGTGTCCTAGGGAGTAAACAGCAGAACTAGATTTTGAGCCCAGATCCTACGGTTTCCAACAGTACTTTTCCCAGTGCATTGTGATATTCTAGTCCCTTGAAACAAAATCTCCTGCTGTTCCTTTCAGCTTATCAATTGGTGAGAATATTTATTTGGGATAATATTATTTTAATCCTTTGAAGAATTGAAACAAAGTATTACCACATTTATGAGGCAAATGTAATCACTGGATTCCAGCACTCAATACTTATGGGGATTCCTTATTGGATACACTTAATCTTTTATCATCTATTTGTTTAAACAGCTTTCCCTATAAACCTAGGAGGTCTATCACTGATAGAAAGCATTTGTTTAGCTGACTGATCCATAGATCTGATATATACTTAATTGGGTTTCATGAAATTTGCATACCAGTAGTAATTAGTTATTTAAAATTCTTAATAGCACTGAGTGAAACTATTATTGGAGAATTATGTTTTAAGCACACCTTTGTTTGTTAAAGCTAAAAAAATCAACATTAATTAGTAAAGACATTGCTAACTGGTTTGTGCTCACAGGAGGAAAAAACAACACAAATCTTGGGCCTGTTCCTTAAATATGAATTACAGAAGTGAATTATTTAGAAAGTCATTTAAAGCCTGCAGCAAGTTAAGAAAACATATAATCCAATCCATATTGTTCCCTGACCTTTGACCTAAATGCACTCTGCGCTTTGAGACCTACGCTTTGGAAACTGGGATATTTTTACTACATCAACATCGTTTTAAATAAAAAAAAAAGAAAAGAAAAGAAACCTAGACATCATGCATAGAAACATCTGTGATTCCAAAGCCCAACAGCTCAATTGGAAAAAAGAAAAAAGAAAACATCTTAGCTCTAACCTTGCAAAGATAAAATGTTAGTATTTCTGAGCACTTGATATCAAATCTTCTGAATAGACTAAAGCATATATTGAATCCAAATTGAATAGCATAGTATCTATGAATTTTCCCCTAAGAAGTCATTATTTTTTAAAAAAATTTATGCAGTTTGAACAAGGCCAATATAGACGAACACTTTTTTCCCCTTTGGACTCTGAAACTTTGTACATTCATATGTGTAGCATAATAACACAGAGACTTTTATGAGAAAGTCCAATATTTTAGTTAATGTGCTTGGCCTTAACAGAATTCTTTTTAACACTACGATCATCATTCACTTTAATTCAATTCAACTCATTACCATTCTATTCAATCCAATACATATTTACTGAGTGTCTTTCATGTATAAGGTCTCACACTAAGTCTGAAGATTCAAAGACAGAATCTAAATAACTCCTTTCCTAAATGAGTCTATGTTTTGCTGGAGATTAGTTATTCCATTACCGAAGTTGTAGTCTCTTGAATTTGCTGATTATTGTCCCCTTCTACCTCGTGCCTGAAGATCTTTTTTGTTAGTCTCTCTGTATTAAAGCTTTCCTCATTCTAAGCCATTCTCTACTCAACTGTCAAACTAATTTTCCTACAATAGCTCTGAATGACCATATCACTCTCCTACTCAATAAACTCTATTCCTCCAGGATAAAATATGAAACCCTGTCTGAATTTGAAAACCCTTCCCATCTTGGCCTTGTCCTACTTTTTCAGTCTTCTTACAATGTACTTTACATTACCGTATGATCTAATGACACGGTTGTCTTTTGTTGTTTTTTTTTTTACTCTTCCTCATACACAATAATCTTTCTCTTCCATACAGTGACTTTGAATTTAAAACCTACCTAGAATGATAGCCCTACTCTCATCTTTCTCCTGTCTTCCCTGGTTCCTTGACCTTATATGAGGCTTTTCCAAGATTTCCCTCAACACACATGGAAACACACACACAGATACAAACACGACTAATGTCTTCCCCTTGAAATTACACTTGTTTTACATTCAGTATATCTGTATGTGATGTTTTCCCCCATTAGAAAGTGAACCCCTTGAGCATAGTGAGGATGTTTTCTTTTTCTTCTTACCCTCAGCACTTAACACATTGCCTGTCACATGGTTACTAATTAATCAATATTTATATGACATACCTCGTCCCCTAATTGAGGACATACCTCAAGGTTCTGTCCTGGAGCTCTTCCTCTTCTTTTATTACACTCACTTGGTGAATTTATTAATTCCTATAGGTTGGATTATCATCTTTACAAATATGATTCCCAGACACAAGTGTGAGCCAACTCCTGAAAAACATTTGTTAAGTTTTCAGTGTGAACATTTATACTTCCAAAATCAACAAATACTAAAAATTAGTACTTATTTTATGTCTTTTTGGATTGCCTAGGTTTAAGAAAGTTTCAGAGAAAATGATAATAATGCAGATTAAAAGTACGCCCCATATACATTCCATTTTTTCAGTCAATTGTTAAACATTTACTATCATATGCTACTCAGAGATGTATAAATTCAGCCATAAACATGTCTCTCCTGAGTTCCAACAACTTCCCATTTGCAATTTCAGAATGGTAGCAAAATATCATAATGTGTATTAGACTTTTGTTTTGACAGTCAAAGAAACATTTTTCATGCCATTGATCTAATATCTTATGATATTTTATTTACTATATTTATATTAATATTCATTAGTATTATTTATTTATAAGCTTTTCTCTCTCCCCAGTGGGTGCATAAGTAGTATATGTATCTCATTATGGGAAGATGTTTAAAAATACACTTTTCTTTTGTAAAAGATTTATACTGAATGACAGTTACTTGGTCTTTTGACATCTGATTGCATTCTTTTAAAATTCATCTGGATTAATTTCCCTTTATTCCCTTTTTAGAAATTTCATCTTGGTTTGATTACTTTCTCTGACTCAGTTCTGATTATTTACAATTGCATTCTACAGTTTTGTTAATCTTGATGTAACCTCCAGGCACTGTCGTGAGATTTTTGAACGTGAGATATTTATAAAAAGTGCTTATCATAGTTCTTGCTGCCTACTAGGTGCTTTGTAGATGTTTATTACTTACCTTTTTCTAAATATTAGTTAATTTTATTTAATGTTCAGACTTCAAAGGACTAATTTATGGCAATTTTCATTATTTCACCTTTTTCCCATTTTCTGTTGTTTTTTATTCCCATTACTCATTGTTTTGGCATTTTTTTGTTTTTTTTCTGCAAAGTAACTAGCTATTTCGTCTATTTTCCTGGATTTTTTGTAGGACTTTCCTTTTATTTTGTCAATTCAACTATTTTCTTTTCAATTTTATCTCAAGGCTATTTAGCTAAAAAATAGAGATTCATAAACAGATAGAATTATTTTCATATTTTCTACTTCTGCTCTAGTTTGAGAATTGTTAATTTGTTTATTTTTATTCCATTCGTCCATATTCAACTCATTAGGCTTGTCTCTCCTTTATTATATTGATAATATAAGTTTTCAGAGATGTATTTTACTTCTAGAGATTTCTTTATCAGCATCCTTCAATTTGTGTATGTTGTCTCAGAGTTAGAGTTTCTTTTTTGTTGTTGTTTTATGAGCTGTTCAACTCAATATTAAGAAATACAGTAGTTAGGCTACATTATACCTCAGTCCTTTGTTAATATTTCTATTATTGATTGCAATTTTCCTTGCTTTTTGATCTGTAAAAATATGCTGCCTATCTGTCTTTCTTCATTTATTTATGATTTTTTTTTTTTGGTTAGAGTGCCATATATACCTGAAAAACTACTATCCTTGACAATCCCTTTCAATAATTGTCAAAGTTGAAGTAAATCTTGTTTTTCTAACATCTCATGCTATTTATAAATAATCTTTTTGTTTGCTATCTCTAAATTTGAATAAGACATATCATATTTTTGGCCTAATTATCTAGGACTCCCTTCTATTAGTATATTTTCTCCTACTCTACTATTTAGTACATTTAATGTTAATACTGAGGTAATGGGAAATAATGGATTTAGAGATGACATCAATATCAGGGAGACCTTGTGACACAGGGCAAGTCATTTATCCTCTTAGTGGTTGAGGCAACTCTTTAAGACAACAACAGAACAGCTGATTATCAGCACACCAATAGGAAGGTACACATGCATAGTTCCCAATAAAAATTAAATCATAGGACTGGACCCCCAACCTCTTCTTCTTATTTTTCATATTCTATAGAGTCTTTATGCAAAACATAGACATGTATTTACCCTGCCTATTTTTAGTGGCCATATTGATTTTTCCTTCCATGACTTGCTATATATATGATATATATGAATATGGACATTTATGTGAATGCATATATACATATGTGTATGTGTGTGTATATGTGTGTATATGCATATATATGTGCATACATGTGTGCATGTACGTATGTGTGTGTAGCTATCTATATGTATGTAGACAGATAGATATACACACACATATATGTATGTATTCAGATCAGGCCAAAGTATAATAAAATCTATCCCAATGCCTCTTTTGGTTTCTTTCTGAGTCTTTATGCTTTAACTAAATGTGTTATATTTATAAAATGGGTGGATTTTTGTTTTTAAATCATTCTACCACAGTTTTGTGGATGATCGATCCTGTTTATGATTGTGATTATTATTCGTTTGTTTCTTTTTTTGTTTTCACCCTTCTAAAGCCTATTGGAGTATTTCTTTCCTTACAATAAACCATACAAAGAATAAGAACCCTCACTTTGTACTTCTTGGATAGACTTTTCACAGTTAGCTTCCTTTCTTTCCCCTTCTCAACCTAAACCCATAAACACAGGGTCTTGCCTCTTTGGCTGACCACCTCCAGTTTTTGTTTGCTTTGCAATTAGCTTTCACAATACTTTTTTGTTCTGTTTCAGAAATTCCTTCTTTAAATCCTCTCCAGCTCAGACAATACTTAAATTTACCATTCTGTTTTCCTTAGTATACTTTGATAGAGGGTGGTTCCTGA
Source organism: Pseudochirops cupreus (assembly GCA_028627135.1). Classification (NCBI taxonomy): domain Eukaryota; kingdom Metazoa; phylum Chordata; class Mammalia; order Diprotodontia; family Pseudocheiridae; genus Pseudochirops; species Pseudochirops cupreus. The sequence goes on along the minus strand of JAQQSU010017318.1, from coordinate 3,381 downwards.
AATGTCTTAGGGAACATTGAGGGTTTTAAAAATCGGGGTTGAAGATGGAATTGTGGTGTTGTTTATAGGGCATAGAAATCAAGTCAACCAAATTGTCCTGTATTTTGGATTGGGTGAAAGGGAATGATGTGAGATCAGTGTGAAAAAACAATAGATTGGATCTAAATTGAGAAGGTATTTAAATATCAAAAAAAAAGCTTTTATTTTATCCTAGAAACAATAAATAGTATGCTTATTAAACTTGCTGAAGGCACAAAACTAGGAAATATAGACTACATGTTGGATAATAGAATCAGGCATCAAGGCTATCTCAACAAGTATGAGTGATACACCTAATCTTTAAAAATATAAATAAATAAAAGATGAAACTGAATAAGGTAAATGTAGATTCTAAACCAATTGTAATAAAATAAAGAATGAAGGATTTGTGACCTCATAGGATTTCATGTCTGAAAGAACTGAGCATTTCAGGACTTTGAAAGCTCAATATGAACACACCATCTAAAATGGCAGTTAATACAGATAATTGAATCAAGGCTACATTTAGCAAGGCATAGTATCCAGGACTAGGGAGGTGACAGCTACTCTGAACTTTGTCCTATTCACACCATGTCTGGTACACTACATTTCAACAAGGAAACTGGTAATTTGGAGTGTGTCTGACAAGGAGAAACCAAAATAAGAGCATGTCTTGAGACCATGTCATATAAGTGTCATTTAAAATAAATTGTAATGGCTACCCTAGAGAAGAAAATATGTTGGAGGGGAAAGAGGGACTTGAGAGGTATTTATGAGGATGTCAAAGCTGTCATGTAGAAAGGTATTATAATATTTTCAAATGTTCCCAAATTCCAAAATGAGGGACAAAATGAGTGGCCACCTCAGAGAAGCAAATTTCAGCACAACATAATGACTAATTTGCTCCCAATTAGAGGTGACCCAAAGGGGAATGGACCATGTCAGGAGTAGTGGGTTCCCGCTCACTGGAGGCCTACAATTGAAATCTCAATGACTACTTGTCAGAAATGTTGTAGACAGAATTGTTGTTCAGATGTACTTTGGGGTTGGTGGCCTCTGAGGTCTCTGAAATTTGGTAATTTTGTGGTCTAGAAAGATAACTGTTCTTTAATCTCAGTTCTGTTGGAGATGGAGCTTTCTGTTGTAGTTGCAGGTCAAAAGGGAAAGGGTGAATAAAGAAGAGGAGGGAAGCTTGCTACTTTACCACATAAATTACCTACTATCATTAATTGATTTCATGACTTTAAAGTGAAATAATGTTGATGGGGCAAGAATGGTAGTTCGTTAGAATTATTATTTAAATGGAAGATACACAACTTTTTATTTGAATCTCCCTAGATCTTCCAAATGACTCTCTTTATCAAAGACATTATTGCAAATAAATGAAACTGTCCTGGGCAAAAAAAAAAAAAAAGGACAGGATATAGTTGGATTCTAGCATGGGACAAGTTAAGCTATGACAAAGAGAATCTCATTTAATGAAATCTCTCAAAATATGAAGCAACCACCAAAGGTTTAAAGGATGGAAGTTTAGATCACTCCAGTCATTGAAAAAGAACTGTAGAAAAGATGAATGTACTAAAGAAATAACCTTGTGCCATCAGGCAAAGCGCTGACATAATTTAAGTTTTTCCATCTCCTGAAGCCTCATCAGTCGCAGATTTACTGTATGTGTTAAACTCTTCTGTGAGGCTATTTATCTGCAATGCCTAGGGGATGAAAGAGATAGAACAATGTCTTTATTTCATATCCCCACAGAATGAACTCTCCATCTGTCCTTACCTTTAGCAGTTGAGGGGAGCATTTTGTGGCCAAACCAATTAGGTGTTCCATTTCATAAGACCCTGGGTTTTTCTTCTATAGACCAAAAAAGGTGGATGACATAGCAGAAGAGATGTATTCAAATTGTAGCTTAAGCTCTTATTAATGTGAACTGTCATATTTATGAACCTTCTTTATTATTTCATGAAGTATTCCAGGTGCCAATAAGTATGTAGTAATTATTTACTGAACTGGCTTACCAAGGGACTGGTCTAAGGTAAGTCCATAAAATACCATCTTTTTTTTTTTATTATTTTTAGGTACTTTTTAAATTTTTTAAGTGAGCCCACACCATTCCCCTTAATATTTGAAGATAACCTTGTCAACAGGCTAAGTTACAAAGGCCCTGGAAATGAAACTCACTATATATCAAATCCAACTTGTTGCCTATCTCCAAAATCCCTCTACCTCTCTTGAGTTTCCCATCTCTGTTAATGACTCCATTATTTCTTAAGTCACCCAGACACACTGATCTCCTTCCTTTCTTCCTCCACATTTGACTGCCTCCCAGGTACTATGAATTTCAACTTATTCAATTCATCAACTATCTATAAAGTACCTCCTAAATTGGAAGCATCTTTCAAGGCTCTATGAATATAAAGGGGGAACAGTAAATAGTTGGCTCTTGAGAAATGTTCATTGTACTTGCACAGACATTGTGTACATAGATGTGTACATTATTACTTGAGGAGGGAGAGAGTAATAATGACTGGAAGGCTGTAGAATGAATTCCAGAGAAAGTGGAATCTGATCTAATATCAAAAAAAAAATCAGGGATTATAAGGAGCAGAAATGGAATGGAATTGAATTGAGGCACAGATAAGAGTCTATGTAAAGGCAAGGAGATGGAAAAGTAATGCCAGTTTTGAGGAACAGCAAGTAGGTTTATTTGGTTAGAATGTGGAGTGCATAAAAGGCAGTCATATGAAGTAACTTCTGGAAATATAACCTGAAATGAGATTGTGAATGGTTTTAAATCCAAAGATGAGAAGTTTGTGTTTTGTCCTGGAGGAAATAGGGACATATTGAGAGTTCTTGATATGGGGGGGGGGGGGGGAGAATGTTCTTTAAGGTAAGTAATTCTGAAGTTTTGTGAAGAATGCATAAGCAAGAGGAGAGGGTAGAAGATAAGATTCCAATCAGTAGGCCATCTGTCTCAATATTCAGGTAAGAGGTGATTAGGGATTGAATAACTGAGAGTTTATGGCACTGTAGAAAAGGAGAGAGATGGAATATAATGTGGAACTAGGTTCAATACTGCTTGGCAAGAGACTGTTTAGGAAAAGTGGAGGAGAGAGAATAGTTGAGAATGAGGCTGAGGTTTCAGACCTAAGTGACTGGAAAGAAGGTGATTCTTTTAACAGAAATAGGAAAGTTTAAAAGAGATTGTATATTCGCTGTGGTGTGAGGGAGATGACAAATTCTGGTTTAACATGTTGGATTTGAAGTGAAAGAGTGGAAGCATGAATGAAAGGAAATATCTATCTATAGATTGATAGATTGATAGACAGACAGACAGATAGATACATAGATAGACAGATA
>JAQQSU010017317.1:0-10729 GCA_028627135.1 Pseudochirops cupreus | reverse complement strand
TATCTTTCTCTCTCTTCCTCTCCCCTCCCAACTTCCCATGAGGAGTAGAAAGTAGGGACACACTCTTCTACCCTCAGCAGTTATGGTGACTTCAAACAATATGTTGAACCTCTGGTTGCATTGTTTTGCTTTGTGTTTCTTTCCCTGAGCATAAGTAACCAAAGAGATCATGAGAAATGGACTCTTGGGAATAGTTACCTGAGGAGTTCCTGAGTTCCTCAGTCAATACCAGATACACTTTAAGATGAGCTTCTTGGACTGACTGCAGTGATTCATGGAGAAGACAACCACAAATAGAAGAAAGAGCCCAAACCCTGGCCTGGCTTCCTCTTGAGACATGGAGTTTAAAGAATGTCAAGGTGTCAAACTCAAATAGAAATGGATCCCAGGTCACATATTGACTTAGAAAACTGCACATTAATATTACTTATATTGTGTTGTATTCCTACTTGTTTTGTCAAATATCTCTCAATTACAATTTAATCTGATTCTGGCCACAGTCAGTAGGCAGCTTGGAAACATGACTTTGACACCTTTATTGAAGAAGACAATAAAGAGCTGGGTTGGAAGGTGAGAGCCATATTGACGTGCATAATATATATCCCATAATATATTTCATATTTGGGTGTTTTAATTATCATCCTCCTGAAAAGCATGATTATATTTATGTCATTGCTTCATGTTTAAGTCTTTGCTAATTGTGCTTATGAATTGGGGGTCTTTTTTGTTTTAAGCATTTCTTTTGAGTGGAAGGGAAATAAATAAGTTGTTCTCTGCCCAATCTTCATTGTATGCTGAGTACCTTTCTACTCTTCTTTTGGAGAATAAATCACAGTCAGAAGAATAACCAGGACTTCAGATAATTTCTACTGGGGATCAAGGACAGAGGTGCAAAGAGCCAGAGAATTCAAGAAAATGAGCCTCCATCCTATGCCCTTTTCTGTTTTCACTTTGGAGAGAGAAAGGCAGGTAGGTGGCAAAGGGGATAGAATGTTAGAAAGACCTGAATTCAAATAAGATCTCAGACACTTACTAGATTGTAAAATTGGGATAATGAGGACACTTATCTCTCAAGGTTGTTGTGAGGATCAAATGAGATATTTGTTAAATGCCACTTAGTCTAGTGCCTGGCACATGATAAATGCATAATGATAAATGCTTTTCTTCTTCAAACTCTTTGATTTAATTTAGCCTTGCTTAAACATGAATTATTTTTAAAAGCTATTGAAAAGAAAAAAGGAAAATGCATAACAGAAATATCAACCCAATAATCGCCCAGAAGTTAAACCAATATAAATTAACTTCTACAACAAAGAGATCAAAAGAGCCTAGAAAGCATCTTAGTCCACAAACATTGAACTTCATTACCAAATGGAGGGAGGTGACTGCCAAAGGCGACACTGGGTTAGAATATAAACTCATTTATAAAATCTTACAAAGGAGAGTAATGGATGATCATAAGCAGCAGCATCTCATAAAACAGGAAAAGTAGAGGGGGAAACCAGTCTAAAGAAATCTTAGGGAGATATCTGAAAAAACCAAAATCATCCCAATGGTGTTGAAGGATAAAAAAAGAAAGACAAGAAATGCAAGAAAAATGGAAAAGATTTGCAAAAACTACTATAACAAACAACTTTTTCCTTCAAGGATAATGGAACCACCTTGTTTGGACCCTACCATTAATCTCCACCAAATGGAAATCAGCATTGAGACGTGCTCCGGAGTTCTAACAAATACACACAGAGTATGGGGGAGACAAATTGAGAGTAAGTGGTAGGAACCTTAGTATCTGAGCAGCAGCAGCAAAATGGGTCGGTGTCCTCACCTCCATCCAGGACTTAATGAGCTATATAGCCCAAAGAATTAGTGGCAGAGGCCCAAGAGAAAAAAAGAAAAAGAAAAAGTAAGGCTCAGGGACTGCAGAAAAGGGTGAGACTAAAGAAGGCTGTTGGCCCTACCAGTGTGCCAGATCAGAAGATTTGGGCTGAAGCTTACAATTTTTTCCAATTCCCCAAGGACTGAGGCAATTTCCAAGACAAAATCTGCTTTTCCCCCAACATGGTCCATAGTCTTCTCACTTCTTTAAACAAATGTTTCTGGTAAACTGAATCATCTCTAAAAAATTGTTTTCTTGCTACATGTTCCCGCCCTTTTGTACCAGAGTTGTGTCAGTAGGAATAAAGTCTTTTTCAGTTGTTGCCAACTCTTTGTGACCCTCTTTGGGATTTTCTTGGCAAAGATACTGGAGTGGTTTGCTATTTCCTTTTCCAGCTCAATTTTACAGATGAGGAAATTGAAGCAAACAGCATTGAAAGTGACTTACCCACGGTCACACAGTTAGTAAGTGATTTGAACTCAAGAATATGAGCCTTACTGATTCTAGTTCCAGCACTCTATTCGCTGCCCTACTTGGCTGCCCCTTCCCCCTCCCAGGGAATAAAAAAAGAGTAGACAAATATCAGATGTTGTCAAGGTAGAGTTGACAGGACTTGATAGCCAATTGGATATGAAAGGTCAGTAGAGGGCAGATTGGAAACAGGGAAATTTATAAAGTTGGGATGTAAGAAAAGTTTGTTTATGAATATGTTGAACATAAGGTGTTGGTGGGACCTCATGGTGGAAATGTAATTAGGAAGGTGATATGTGAGTCCAGAAATTAAAAGAAAACTCGTAGAAATGTCTATAGATTTTGGAATCTTCTGTTTAGATGTCACAGTTGAAGCCACAGAAATGACTGGGAGGGAGGAGAAGAAGGATGTTTAACAAAATTGGTGACTTCTAGAAGCATTCCACAAGAGAGAAAAAGGGGCCAGGCAGTTTTAAAAATGCGAAGAAATGAAGAAAAGGAATTAAACAAATGTAAAGGTCAAATGGTCTAGAATGAAGATTTAATACTTACATATGGAAAGGGAAAAGAAAAGGTTACAGGCATACTTTGTTTTATTGCTTCACTTTTTTGTGCTTCCCAGATATTTGTATAAATTGAAGGTTTTTGGCAACCCTGTGTCAAGCAAATCTATCAGCACCATTTTTTCCAACAGTGTGTGCTCAAATCATGTCTCAATGTCACATTTTGATAATCCCCACAATATTTCAAACTTTTTCCATTATTATTACATCTGTTAGGGTGGTCTGTGATTAGTGATCTTTGTCATTGTTTTGGGGTACCACAAACCATGCCCATATAAGACATAATCGATAAACATTGTGTATGTTCTGACTGCTCCACTGACCAGCCATTCTTACTCTCTCCTTCTCCTCAGGCCTTCCTATTCCCTGAGACACAGAAATGTTGAAATCAGGCCAATTAATAACCTTACAATGGGCTTTAAGTATTCAAGTAAAGAGAAGAATCAATCAGTGCTGCAACTTCATTGCTGTCTTATTTTAAGAAATTGCCACAGCCACCCTAACTTTCAGTAACCACCATCCCAATCAGTCAGCAGCCAGCAGCATTGAGACAAGACCTTTCACCAACAAAAATATTCCGACTCATTGAAGATTCAGTTAATGGTTAACATTTTTTTAGCAATGAAGTATTTTTAAATTAAGGTATATGTACATTGGGGTTTTTTTAGACAATACTATTGCACACTTAATAGTCTAATGGTATAAACATAACTTTTTTATATGCACTGGGAAACAAAAAAAATTCATGTGACTCTTTATTGCAATATTCAATTTATTGTGGTGGTCTGGAGCTGAACCTATAATATCTGTAAGGTGTGTCTATACCTTTTCACCATTGGAAAGAAGTCATACTCTTCCTTCCAAGTTACCAATTCAAGTTTCCTTTGACTACAATAGAAAAAATTTCCAATTTCCTTTTTGTTTTATCCCAAGATTCCCTGGCTATAGATGTCATTTCTGCCAACAGAGGTTGCTGTGCTCAAATTCATAGCTTGTTAGCAATTTCTGAAATGGGGAAAGGTAACTTTACTTCAAAGAGGAAGTTTCTAATGAAGGGCTAAAAAAACAAACAAAAAAACTACCACAATAAACACCAACCACTCTGGGTATGTTTTATAATTCACCTTGATCTTTTGGTCTTTAAGTGTAAGAGAAAGGTAGAAACCCAACTAGTCAGAGAAGATGCTACTGCATATGAGGGGCTGAACACTGGTTTTGAGGCCTTTAATGAGTCTGGTTAGATAAATGGAAAGTAAAGCAAAAAAAGATTAAATAGATTCAGCTGAGAAGGAAAGTTCAGGCAAATTAAAGCAATGAATAGGTGCAAACATTCCACGGAACAGTCAATAAACAGTCAGAGCAAGGATATGGGTGACAGACCTAGAAAGAAGCAAAGAGATTTTAGGATACTGATATTTTGAAAGTCCCAACTCAAATCCCATCTTATCCAGGAAGACTGTCCCAGTTCCTCTTAATTCTAGTGCCTTCCCTCTCTTATTTCATATGTGTCCTGTATATAACTTATTTGCACATATTTGTTTGCTGCTCCCACTATAGATCATGGGCTCCTTGAGGGCAGTAACTATCTTTTGCCTCTTTTTGTATCACCAGCACTTAGCCCAGTGCCTGAAATACAGTAGGTGCTTAATAAATGTTGATTGATTGATTGCCAGGTACTAAGAGCTTTGTAAATGTTTTCTCATTGTGGGGGTGGGGACAGGTGTGTGGAGATGAATCCCTAGCAATCCAAGTGTGACATTCCCTTTTGGAGAATTCCAGACCTTGAGGTGACCCTATTAGTGTGGGGGTCTCCCCAGGTTTCCGTGCGGTGAATAGGGCTCATCAGTGAAGAAGTTGTCTTTCTATTGAAATCAAGTGTGTTTCTTTTCCAAAGTGCCACCACAGGGTGGCACTGTGAGCGTGGAGAACTGTATGTTTGCTAAGGAGAAAGCAGTACTTGGTGGAGGGAGAAGAGTGGTTCTGGATTGTTTATGGCTCCTCTAAGCCATTTCAGTCTTTTGCATGCTTGTTGTGGGGTGAAATAAATCATGTCCCCTTATCTGATATGTAGATTTGTGGTCTCATCTGTGTGGGGAATCCCCAGGGTGAAAACCCCTTCTACCGATGCAGACGTCATTTGCTCTCCTGTAGAAAATTAGGGAGCTGTTTAAGACACTGAAGGATTAGGTGATTTGCCTAGAATCCCAAGGCTTGGAAGCAAGGGGAGAAAGAGAAAGAGAAAGAGACAGAGACAGAGACAGACAGATAGAGACAGAGAGAGGGGGAGAGACACAGTCCTCAAATGCTTGCACTAAAGCTAAGGGTCCTTTTGTCCACATCTATAGAGACCTGGACGGGGACTGCATTCAGATGTTACTAGTAGAGAACTTCAACTCTGAAATTCCCAGGGGAAATTCTGAGTAGGGGAACAATTCATAATGTACAGAGTGCTACAGTTGCAGTCAAGAAGAACCAAGTTTGAATCCAGCTACACTCACGACCCCTTCATTTGCCTTTCTGAGTCTCAGTTACTTCTATAATATAAGGATGATAATAGCACCCATATTATTGGTTAACTGTAAAGCTCAAATGAGATAATCTGTAGAAAGTACTTGGCAAACTTTGTATCTCTCTACATAAATGTGAATCATTATCTAGGTAACACCCTCAGAGATTTCCAGGCTGGGCTCACCCAAAGCTGAGATCTTGGGCCATGGTTTACACATAAAATGAACATGTTGTGCTCTGGAGGCAGCTAGGTGGTACAGTGAACAGAGTAGTAGTCCTGGAGTCAGGAAGACCTAAGTTTAAAACCAGCCACAGACACTTAACTAGTTTTGTGACAGTCAACAAGTGACTTAATCTCTGCCTCAGTTTTCCCATATGTAAAATGGGGAATACAACAGCATCTCCTTCCTAGGCTTGTTGTGAGCATCAAATGAGATAATAACTGTAAAACCCTTAGCATAGTGCCTGGCACGTGGTAAATGTTAGTTATTATTATCAGTCTCTAAAGTTTTTTGGCTCTCAGTCCTGTGATCCTGCAGCACAGCCTTTCCTACAGACTTGGCGTCTAAATAGAACTGAGATTAAATCCTGGCCCCTGCCCCACAAAGTTACTAGTTGAATTACCCCAGGCAAATCATTTAATCTCTCTGAGCCTCAGCTTCCTTATCTGGACAAAGAGGATAATAATACTTATGATGATTCTCTTAGGATTGTTATAAAGAAACTATTTTACAAATGCTAAAGGACTATGTAAATGTGAATCATTATACATTGGCATCCTTCCACCGTCCGTTTCAACCCCCTCCTGAACAGATGTCTCCTTTTAGGCTCTTATACTATACACTAATCCTGCAAAACTTTGTCCAAACTAGTTTCTAATAATTTTCCTTAAGGTGTTAGGTGATAAAGACTTTGATGTATGACCCTTCCCGGGGAAATTTACATCTTAATAGAAGGACTCTTAGAGAAGAATGATAATTTACCGATTTAGTGCTCTATCAGATCAATAAGAGGCTATTTTATAAGCCTAGACAAAATAATTATGAAATTCATGTGGAGGTATAAAAAGTCTATAATTCTAGAGGAAATTGTGGGAAAAAAAAGTAAGAATGAAGAGAGAATAGCACCTTTGTTCTTCAAGCTATGTTACAAAGCAGCAGTTTTCAAAAATGGACAGTCCTTTAAAATCCAAATGGTATTAATACCTAGAAAGACAGTATGATACAGGTATAGGAAGAGGTGACCTTGGAATCAAAGGATCTGGATTCACATCATGTTGTCCCTTGTTTCCTGGGCAAGTCTCTTAATCAATCTGGGCCCAGTTACAGATGAATATATTTACGCATACACATATGTATAAGTGTATGATGAAAAGGGTGGAGTAGATAATCCCTAAATCCCCTTGGTTCTAAATCTGTGGTGCTACAATCTGTCAAGTCCTAAAATAAATCAAACTCATAAGTGGAGGAATAAGGCATCTTTAATCTACATAACAGGGTCGAAAATCTGCCACTCTGGGGAATGTCCCATCAAGAGACTTGCAGGAAAGGTTCTTACACTTCTAGGAGAAAAGGGGGAGGGGATCATATTAGGTAGCAAGGCCAGTTGCCCTTGGTGCTTGGAGCAAGGAAAACTACTTCATTCTGGCTGTTTTGCCCTTCACACCATGAATCCTAACAGAAGGGGGTAAGGACATCAGAAGCTACTTTGGAAGCTGGTCTGGCTCAAGCTGGCTTTGTTTATGGGAAAGGTCTCAGGGTAGGGACTTAGGGTGTGGCTCATCTGAACCTAATGGAAAGTACTAGGAATGCAAAGACCTTACTGGAATTCAGACCTTACTAAGATCACTAAGAAGGAGTGGCAAGTTATATTACATTTGCTATTAACAATTTTTTCTGTTATTATATTAACCATTTTTCTGTTATATGGTAGGGAAGGGAAAAGAAAGGAAATAGGCATTTTTATAGTGCCCCCTTTGTGCCAGGCATTGTGTTAGGCACTTTGTACAAATATTATCGCATTTCTTCCTCACAACAGCCCAGGGAAGTAGGTGCTATTACTATCCTCATTTTACAGTTGATATAGCTGAGGCAAACAGGGTCAAGTGACTTGACCAAGATCATACAGCTAGTAGCTATCTGAGGCGGAATTTGAACTCAGGTCTTTCTGATTTCAGGTACAACTCTTTATCCATTGAACCACTAGTTGCCCTCACTGGATGCCCTGGTAGTGTTCTAGGCATCATGATAAATACATGATATATTTGAAAGCAGAAGCACATTACACTTGTAATACCACTCCCTGCCCCCCCAACACTCATCAGCTGATTCTTGTCCATTTCAGAAAACAGTTGGGGAATGAGAGAGGAAGTCACATGATGAAACTGAAACAGAAATATGTCTCACTTGTGCTCAAAGTTTCTTTCACCCTTTTAGGGGAGTCCAAAAGTGGTGAGAGGTTCCAGATGGAAAATAAAACTGTCAGGACTGAAGAAAGTACAAACTCTCATGCTCTCCAGTTTTGGCCAGATCTTGAATCGCTCAAATATAGCAAGTTTTTAAAAGGAATTGAGTTTTCACTTGTGCCTGGGGGCTGTGAGTTAATTGTGAGTCCCTTGACAATGAGTCAATGAGGTTCCATTAAGAGAGGTTAGACTGAGAGATAGAAAGTCAGTAAACAAACTTTTCTGAAGCATTTACTATGTGCCAGACACTACGCTAAGTGCTGGAGGCACAAATGAAGGCAAAAATCAAGTCCCTGCCCTCAAGTAGCTCACATTCTAATGCGAGAGAAAATATGCAAACCAAAATGTAGGTACAAGATATAGGACACATACAATGTAGATGGGAAGCAATTTCATTGGGAAGCCTCCAGCAGTGGACTGGGGGTGGGGAGAAGTCACTAACTTTCTAACAATTCCAGAAAGTCTGGCATTTCTTCCCAAAGGTACATATGCAAGCTTCCAGGGTGAGAGCAATACTTCTCAGTGAGGGGCTATCAATGACACCTGGTGGTTAAATAATGACAAACTACTCTTCTTATTTCGACAGCAAAAAGCTGTAACAGGGTTTTCCTGATAGACCAGCTATGTCAAACTCAAATAGAAACGATCCCCATCAGCCACATATTGACTTAGAAAACCACAAATCAATATTATCTAGGTTGTATTGTATTTTTATTTATTGTGTTAAAAATTTCTCAATTAGGCTTTAATTTGGTTCAGGCAGCACCAGCTGGTCTGAGTTTGACAAGTCTAATGTCATATAAATAATATGAGAATAATCACAACCCAAAAACATTAGCCCTGACAAGGTCACAGGTACAGTGAATGACAAGGATGGTTCTGGGTCAGAATCAAAGTGAAGGGTGAAGGTCATTTTAGAAAAAAATGGATCAGTTACCCATGTTCAACTTGGACCCATTTTCTATAGTCAAAGACTATTGCATTGGCAGTAAAACTGATGACTCCACTATCTCCAAGCACTAGAAAGGACAGGTGCCAGGGCCCATAAACAAACTGAGGCTTTTTGTCCATGACACCAGCTTAAAATAGACTAATCTTAATCTTACCTCCTCTAATATTTCTGAACTAGAGTCATCATGTATACCTTTTAAGGTAGAAAAGTCTATGAGAGCACATTCTATGCACAATTTCCAGCTCCCATTACTCAGTGTGGATCTCAGCATTCCTAAGTTGGAAGGAACTTTAGAGGTCATTGAGTCCAACCCACTCATTTTACAGATGAGCACACTGTCTGTGGGTATTATGTTATATACGTTTCCAAATTGTTCCACTGCTTTCATCAGGGACGAAAAAAGGTCTAGTCATGAGTCATGCCATGCCTAGCTGGAAAAACATTCACAGTCATTCAGTAAGAGGCTATGATCAAGAAAGGTTTACAATGAATAATAAATTGTGCTTTGGAGGCTCTTCCTTTCTGTATTTAAGACGAAGGAAATATTTGCCCTGGAATCATCTCTGCTAAAAGAAAGCAAAAACACCTCCAAGTAAAACAATTTATTCCTGGCTCTTCTTTGAGGCCACTCCATGCTACTACTGCTGGGGGGCAGGAGACACAGTCAAATGGTTTTTGAGGGACAGCAAAAGTGACTGAAGATTTTGAATAAGACATCAATTGATATCGTCTGGATTTGGTTCAATAGCATCCAAGGTGGAAGTTCAGTGAAAAGAACCAAGGTCAAGGAGTGACTATGCTTTAATTAACTATGTGCCCATGAACCAAAGCTGAAGAGAGACACAAAGCTAATCAGGCAGTCAAAACACTGTCAAATTTAATAGCCTATTTGGGAGGAAAAGCCTGACTCAACCTGAATTCTAATCTTAGGCTGAAATGTATGGATTCAAGTCTCTTCTGGGTTGGAAAAAGGGAGAGGTGAGACCAGAGAAATGGTAGAATTCTATCTTTGTAATTGAATGTGGGGGTGGGACTGGGTAATACCACATGGGAAACAAATACGAAGAACATATTTATAGTAAGAACTTACTTCAACTGAAGAGCAATGTTTCAGATATATGAAATATGAACATGCATATATACATTTATACTCTCAGCTATGCCAAATATGAACATAGAGCTTTAAAGCTAACTAAAGTTGCATTATGGGTCATAAAGGCTTAAATGACATGCTTATCAAATTCTTAGGTCATGAAATTGGGAGGCATAACTAACAATGGATGGTGGAGTCTGCTAACAAAAGATCTTGATAGGATAGAATATTTGGCCAAATATAATAAGATCAAAACAGGAATAGATTGGCAAAAAACTGGAAATTAAGGGGATGCCCATCAATTGGGGAATGGCTAAACAAGTTGTGGTATATGAATGTAATGGAATACTATTGTGCTATAAGAAATGGGGAGGAGATGGACTTCATATTTACCTGGAGAGGCTTGTACAAACTGATGCTAAGTGAGAAAAGCAGAACCAGAAAAAATTTGTACACAATCACAGACACATCGTATGTGTGATGACCAACTTTGATAAACTGGACTCTTCTCAGCAATGCACAGTTATAAGACAACTCTAAAAGTCTCAAGATGGAAGGAGATATCTGCATTCAGAGAAAGATTTAGAAAGAACAGAGTTTAAATGGATACTGAAGCAATCTATATGCTATCATTCTTTTCCATGTTTGGTTTTGTCTCTTCTTTCCCATTGTTCATTCCATTGGTTACAACCCTTCTATATAACCAGACTAATGTCTAATGTGAAAGTATTTGCAGATCCTATACTTGATTGCATGCTGCCATGGGGGGAGGTGGAGGAGAAAATTTGAAACTCAAGGGATT
>JAQQSU010017316.1:0-10729 GCA_028627135.1 Pseudochirops cupreus | reverse complement strand
TATATTATCATTTATCATGCAACTGGGAAACAAGATATACAGGCACTGGGATAGGGAGATCCATCTTACCCTACCCAAAAGTCAGAGGGGCGATGGGGGAGGATATAGGAGTGAGCAGATTGGTGGATGGGATATACAGTGGGATCACTATTTGGGAGTGGTGGATAGGGGGAAGACAGGGAGAAAATTTGTAATTCAAAATCTTGTCGAAATCGATGATGTAAACCAAAAAATAAAAAAATAACAAAAGCTTAAAAAAAATCATACCTCCTAATACTGAAGACTAAGAAAGGTAGGTGTCATTTTCGTTGGTCCTTGGTTACCATTCTTAGACCCACCAACACTTTGCATCACCTTCTCCTTATAAAGTCACTCCATTCTCTTACTGTCATCTATCTACCTCCAAGTCATGCTTTCTTTCCCAATAAGGTCAGTCCTTAAATTACAGTCTTCTTTGACCTAACCTGCCTCCTTGGAATAAACTGACTTCTACCACCTCAAATTCTCTACATGGGAGTGGTCAGAGGTTAGATTTTCCCTTAGACCTTGCCTCTTCCCACTACCACCATCCTCAGTGCAGCTAATTTGCTCCAAATACCACAGTTCCTAGATATAGCAAGAGTTTGGAGGTAAAGAGAGGCTGAAGACATTTTGAGCTGTTGCAGTAATTCCCATCAGAGGTAATAAGGACCTAAACAAATTTAGCAGCAGTGAGAAAAGGAAGAAGCAGGTGGAATGCTAGTTATGGTTGACATTGAATCAACAAGGTTTAACAGTTGATCACGTATAGGGGATTTCAGAAGCAGGAGGAGTCAAAGAAACTGATGATCTGAGCCTGAATGATCAGTAGTGCCATTAACAGAAATAGGGAGAGGAACTGGGTCAGGAGGAGTAGATTATAAATTTAGTATTGAAAATCATGGGTTTTTAAGGGCCAGGAAAATGTCTGGCAGGCATTTGGAAATGCAAGACTGAAAGACGGGTCAGGCCTGAAGATGCAAGTTTAGGAATCATTTTTATTAAGGTTGTAACTGAAGTTGTGGGAGCTAATGAATTCATCACGGAGAAGGGTACTGAGGACAGAACCTTGGGCAACTCTTGCGTTGCAGGGGATGTGGAAGAAAAGTCATCAACGGAGAGAATTATCCAAAGGTAGGAGGATGATTGCTATGATAATGAGTCTCATGCAAACCCATTGAGAGAGAGTGTTTGGAGAAAGAGAAGAAGGAATTCAGTAAGACATTACAGAAAAGTCGAGAAGGATAAGGACTAACATTGAATTTGGTCGTTAAGAAGGTTCAGTGGTATAGACAGAAGCCCATATTACAAGATGTTAAACAGTCGATGGGCAGAAGTCAAAGAACAGGTGTCAGTTTTGCCTTTCAAGAAATGTGGCGGTGAACGGAAGTAAAAGGTTGTGATAATAGCTGGAAAGGGCAACAAGCTTGAAAGAAAGATTTGGATTTAGTGTGGGTAAGACTTGAGTATGTTAAATTTGTAGGCAGAAGGAAAGGATCCATTAGAGAGGAAGTTATTAAAAATGCTAGAGGAACTGGGGATAATTTAATGGAGCAAGGTCCTAGGGGAGGCAAGTGGGGAGTGAATCAGTGGCTCAGCAGTTGAAGAAGTCAGTGCTGAAAAGGAGGGAGAGATAGGGAAGGGAGAAGTAATTTTTGAAGTGTGAGAGGTAGGACACCGAGGGAACTTACAGTTCCATTGCTATTGATTGAAATTGAGATCATCATTTGAAAATAAATGGAGTTGCATTAGGGGCTTGAGAGTGGCAAAGATTTAGGACCATCATCGTGGGAAATGCAAAAATTTGTGTTTTGCTTTTGAATCCTGTACTTCCTATAAAGGATATGCTTATTTTCATTTTAATAGGTAAAGGCTGTTTCTGGGGGCTAATGATTGTATTTCTGCTAGGATATGAACCTCACTTATATTTCTAGGCATTCAGATAAATCATGCAGAAATGTATTTTTAGCTTATTTCAAATCTGTGAAAAGATATCAGGGTAATACTGACATATTGGAACAACCTCAACTTATTTGAAAAAATTTGAATAGAAAATTTCACTTTGTTTGTCAGGCATGTTTGAACTTGATTTTTAAAAAGGTCTTTTTTCTCTCACACTGCCAAATCTATGTCACACGACAGTTTTATAAACTATTTGGGGTCAGGTTTTTTTCTGAGAGAATATAAGAAGACAACATTGTCGATTAATACTTTTCATTGGTGTTAATAAACATCCATTCACAAGTGTTGTAAGCAGTTTCATTATTTGTTAGCTACTTTAAAAAATACCCACTTTTGACTTTTCAGAGACCACTGAAGTAATAAGTTAACAAAGTCAGGATTTAAACTTGGGTCTTCTGTCAACAAAGACATTACACTTTCCCAACATGCCGTGGTGCTATTCCTATGCTGCATCATCACTTTATTTGGCTCATGGAGTTTGCCATCCCTCCCTCCAAATGAATAAACGGCTTTTAAAACTCCAAAACAAAATCCACTTTTATGAGCTTTTAGTTAGTTTGTTTCATGGAAACCTGCTCTATTAATCAATAAAGAAGATTTTTTTTAAGTGCCTTTTCTGTGCCAGGCACTGTGTAAGACTGTGGGGATCAGAGACTTAAATGAAATAGTCCCGGCACTCAAGGAGTTTTATTTTGTAGGAAAGAAACAACACGTACACATACATAAACTACAAAATATGCAAAATTGGCAAAATGTAATTGGGGATGGAAGAAAATGCACTAATATATAGGGGGATTAGTAAAGGACTCAAAGTAGTTTGAGCTGAGTTTTTGAAGGGAACTAGAGATTATAAGGATTAGGCATGAAGGAGAGCCTATGGAAAGGTGCAGTGATGTTAGAGGAAATGTCTGGAGAACAACAAAAAAGGACAGAGAGAGGAAGGGAACAAGCATCTGTTCAGTGCTTACTATGTACCAGGCACGGTGCGGCTAGGTGGTACAGTGAATAGAGCGCCGGTCCTGGAGTCAAGAGGACCTGACTTCAAATCCGGCCTCAGACACTTAATACTTACTAGCTGTGTGACCTTGGGCAAGTCACTTAACCCCAATTGCCCTGCCTTCGCCCCTCCAAAAAGGCAAAAAAAACCCCCAAAAACCAAAAAAACAACCATGCCAGGCATTGTATTAAGTAAGCACTTTATAAATTTGTCATTTGATTCTCACAAAAACCCTGGGAGAGGTGAGGTGCTATTATTATCCCCATTTTGTGGTTGAGGAAACTGAGACAGACAGAGGTTGTGACTTAGCCATGGTCACACATTTAGTAAGTGTCTGATTTTGGATTTGAACTCAAGTCTTCTTGAATCTTGGCCCAGTGTTGTGTCTACTACATTACCTAGCTACCTCAATTGGTCAGTCTGGCTGGTCTATAGAGAAATAATGTGTAATAAGACTAGAAAGGTCAGCTGGAACCAAATGGTGAGAGGCATTTAAGTGCCAAATGAGTTTGCATCTTTTCCTAGAAGTAATAGCCAATGGAGTGTGAGTAAGAGGAGTACCATACTAGGGGAAAAAAGACTCCAAAAGGGTGCTTTCTCAGATATTGATAATAGAAGTATATCCCCACCCATAATACACATGAAAATATTGAGGTACTAGCCAAAAAAGATGCCTATGTGTTATCTTTTTATAATAGAAAGTCTTACAAGTCTCAAATGCCTTTATCAGATCTAGAGATATTTATATACTTCTGAGCCCATTCTTGTCTGCCTTATTATTATTCCTTTTTATTATCTTGTTATTCTGCCCTTTGGTCAGTAACTTTCTGGGTTGTTTTATGATGCCATCAGAGTGTTTAACTGCCTCATATTCAGCTGTTAAACACACTGTAACTATGTACAGTGTGTAGAGAATTGCACTAGTTATTGGGGGAGAGAGTTTACCTAAGGCATGTTACCTGCCTTGATAAAAGTTTATAGTCTAGTGAGGAGTAGAGTATGGCATCCAAAGTAACTACGATGCTATGTGACTTTTTATGACATTAATTTAATGGGGGGTAGGAACATCGGAGAATGATAAGCTAAGTACTATCTTCAGTTGTGAGCTTTCTTTGATAACTTTTTTTCAAGACACTTAACTGTTTTTATAAATGATTATTACAATAGCATAGTAGATAAGAAAGCTAACCTTGGAGTCAGGAAGACCCAGGTTCACACCTGCCTCTGGCACTGGCTGTGGGGCTGAGGTAAATGACTTCACTCCTCTGAGACAGTCACTGGAGAGCAGGGACTGCTCCACACTGCTGGAGGGAGTCTTCACAGAGAGGCTCCTGCACCAGTGGAATCCTGGGTCTGATCCCCTCAAAAAGTGTATGTGGAATCTGGATCATAAGCCTTCATTCCACCTCAAGGAGCAAACACAGCTCTTGGGTAGCTTGGTTTAAAGCCCCTGACTGTATCTGGAAGAGGCAGATTGCTGCTGGTGCTCACTTCCTAGCTGTAGTGGTACGGTGCATGCCATGGAGGGAGGAAAGGAATTCATTGTATTTATGGTTGTCGTACCTGCAGCAAATTATTTTTCTAATTATTTTTATGTGTGTTTATGTTATATTTCATAATAGTTGCTGGTATTTTTGTAATATTTTAAGGTAGATGTTTTTCTTGTGGTTGGTCAGCAACATATGCTTTGAGGTTTTTTCCTTTAGTAGTAATGACTTTGCACAGATCCATGTGAGGTAAAATGATCTTGGTCAACTCTTTTTACTTTCTTGGTCTCAAAATAAGAAGAATAAACTAGATGACCTCTAAGGTCCCTTCTAGCTCTAATATTTTATTTTCTTGTCTGATTTCCTTGTTTCCAGCAGCACACATTTGTGAGGTAACTTATTGGACGTGGTTAAAGACGCAGTATGGAATAGCCATGGAACAGACTAAAGCCAACTGAGTGACAGGAATCTGACCCATTATCTTCTTTTTATCACTCTTCTGTTTAGCAGCAGATATAACAGCCACTGACCTTTATGTACAAAGAAGAATATCAAAATAAGAAGATAACTACATTCCAATGGCTGAGGGTTTGAGATTTCCAGAAATATCAAACTGAAAATTTGGTTATGATTCAGTGGTACTGGCTGTAAAATCCTGGAACCATTCTCTATAATCATTCAGAGCATTTTAGAGTTGAGAGGGACTTTGGAATTGATTGTCAACACCTTCATTTTATAGATAATGGAGCCAGACCCTCAGAGATAAAGTGTTTAACCAAAGGTTGTACATGATTTCCATGAACAAAAATAAGAGGTTTTTATATTACAATTTTATTTGGGACTAAGAAGATGACAATTTGCTTTTCTCTAAATGGTATTTTAACTATTTTAACCTGATATTTACATTTGTGTACACTGCTTTTAACCCCTTCTCCTCCCCCCCCCTTTTTTTAACTTTGTCTGCAACACAGTTTGGCATTATTGAAGAAACTTGGCATTACATGGAATACGAAGGAAACTTACAGTGTAAATTTCTTCTGTAATGCTTTTTATCAGCTTAGGCTTTTATGAAGCTGGTTTTCCCTTGAGGTATAATTCCCAAGAGTCAACTTGCCAGTAAGTTAAAACTATTTTAGGGCTATTCGACAAGTCCAACTAGTTGTAATTCTACAGTTTTCCTGATCATTTTCAGGGAATTCATATAATAAAAACATTTTTAAGCGCCATTTGAATGCCACAACAAAATGTTCAATGTCAGAGACTTATTTCTGTGTCTTACTGAAGAGAACCTATTTTTGCTTTTAAAAAGTCTCCACCTGTAGCTTCTTAAGTATTTCCTAAAGAGATTTTGGAGATGATTTGATGAAAGAAAATTGGTGATTTCAGTAGCAAAATGGTACGTTGGTGTCTGCTCATGTTTCTTTGGTTTGAAATGCTTACTTAGACTTTTCATCTTTTCCAACAGCAACAATGGTATGGTTGGTGAACATGGCAGAGGGAGACCCAGAAGCTCAAAGGAGAGTTTCCAAAAATTCTAACTACAACGCACAAAGTAGGAAAGACTTTTGTTTACATATTCATTTTTTCTAGCTTTTCTAGTTTTTTACTTTCTTACTTTCTTATGGCAGAACAATATGCCAAGATTGGGAAAAATTGAAGTGAAATATCTGGCCACAAAGTTTTCCGCAGACCTTTTTAAAATATCAAAAAAGAAGAGAAGTATACCAGGAAAGAGAGATAATGACTCAGGGAAATTTTGGGGGGCTAATCTTAGGAAATTCCAAGTCATGGTTCAAGTGACTGGAGAGAGCATTTCTGATCTGGAGCTCACATCTGTTTGGGTCTTAAGTTCTTGTTCGTTGGTAAACAAGATTGCTAAGAGAGAGAGAGAGAGTCCTGACCTTGAGCTAGAGTTAAAACGGTGGAGGTGTTATTTATAGTAATTTTTTTGTGTATGCCCTGAGATGTTTTCATCAATCTTTTTTTCAGTCGTACCCAACTCTTCATGACCCCATTTAGGGTTTTCTTGGCAAAGATACTGAGGCAGTTTGCCATTTCCTTCTCCAGCCCATTTTACAGATGAGGAAAATGAAGCAAACAAAAGTTTAAATGACTTGCCCAGAGTCACATGGCTAGATTGAGCTGTGGCAAAAATAATTGGGGAACCAAGTTTTTGGAGAAATCTTGGATTCTGTCTTATTATAAAATTGATTATTATTTCTTTTCATTTTTATTTGTATTTCTACCCTCGGAGAATGAAGTTCACTTTATTTATATTGAATATTAAATAATGCGTATAAGTCATTTGCATGGTTACATTTAAGCAATGTTTTTCCCAGTACAGACATTTTCTAGGTCAGCTAAAGAGAAGTGGTGTAATGCTCAGATAGAGAAAAAAGAAAGATAAGAGGCCCCCCCATGCCAGTGGCCTTGGGCCACTCATGTACGGTTTTGGAACCTTTAAAGACACACACATGCGTGCAAACACAAACACACACACAGACACACACATACAACTAGTTTTTCTTTTTATTCTCCTCTTTTCCTGTCTCTATGCCCATGGTGTCAGTTAAGTTTACCACCATCGTGGCAAATAAGTTTTTTTTTAATTTTCCCATGTAAATCTCCTATTATCCAATGATACTCTCACTTTAATAGAGTTTAGTAAAAGTCACAGGGATAGTAATGTCTTCAGTTATTCATTTAGTCATTCATTTATGTACAATGCATAGTAACTGGGGATGGTAAAGAGATATCTGTCCTCTCTACCCTCATGAAATTAATAACTTAGTCTGATCCAGCGGTTCTCAACCTGTGGGTTATGTTCAATTTGTAAGAATCAAAATACATCCTGCATAGCAGATAGATTCATAAGAGTAGCAAAATTATAGTTATGAAGTAGCAACGAAAATAATTTTATGGTTGGGCGTCACCACAACATGAGGAACTGTATTAAAGGGTTGCAGCGTTAGGAAGGTTGAGAACCACTGGTCTAATCCATCCTTTTTTTGCATTTTCTTCTTAAGATAACAGTCCCTGTTAGTTTCATGGATTTGCTTAATCTCTAAATCAGATTCCAGTCAAGTCAGCTTCATCTGTATAGAAAGAAACTTGAACCAGAAATGTGTTGATAAATGTCAGTAGTAAAACATTCGTTATTTATTTACAAGTTGTGTTTTAAAAATAAGAAGTAGTCTTCTTGTACTGTAGCCTAAACTTAGGTTTCAGTTTAGAACAGAAACTGACAGCTCTTACCAAGTAGTTGCCTTCACCAACCTGAGGACATATCACAAACACTAGAGCTATAATTCTTTGCTGTTGTTTTTCCTAAAGCCCCAGTAAACCAGAACTCCAGCAACATTACTGACAGTGATGATGGTGGTTTCAATGAAGAATGGGAAGCTCAGAGGGATCGTAATCTGGGGCACCACCATTCCACACCAGCATCCAGAGCTGCTGTTCAGGAGCTTCCTGCAGGAGCTTCTCATATGCATGATGATCCTGAGGAAAGTACGTATCTGCTCCCTTAATTGGAGAGCTGTAAGTCTCAGATGGGACACTTGTCAGTTGCCCCAGAGGCATCATTGAATTAGGAACAATAAGAGCAGCTGCCTAGATATTGGGCATATTTTTCAGAAAGTAAATCTAGAGAGAGCTGACCAATGAAACAGGATGTTTCTGAATAATGGTAATTTATTGTTAAGTAAGTAACTATAATAATAATAATAATTACTATCATTAGTCCATGATAATAGCTTGGTGTTTTTCACATTTCTGTTTTGATAAATTAGCCCAACTCTGCCCTTCGTTCTCACGTGAATGTTAAATTAGTCTTTACCAATCTGGTGTTACTTAGCATTTTTTTTTAGACGAAAGGAGGAGAAGTTTGGCTATTCATCTTTTTTGTTGGATGTTGTAGTTGCAATTTGTTCACTGATATTTTTCTTTCCTGTCATTGAAGGCCTTTTGTGTTTCACAAGTCTTTAGATTTGTATCAGCATTTGGTATTTTTATGTACTGTAGAGGTTATTTCCCTAGTTTTAAGGAAAAGAAAAAGGAATTTATAATGTCAGAAATGCAAATAGCCCTGTATAACAATCATCACTTTGTAAGTTTATGTTTCAAGCCAAGCATTCAAGACACTTTAGCTCCTCTTTGATACTTTTACTGGTATTTAAATTTAGGCAGTTACCAGAATCAGTTCAGTAATTATTTATTAAGTGTTTGCTTTGTGCAACTAAGCACTTGGGCTACAAAAAGGAAACAGCCCTTGTCCTCCAGAAGGAGGGAGAAACATGTACACAGATAAGTAAATATAAAATATATACAAAACATTTAAGATGTAATGTGTAATATAAAAATAATAAAATAAAACATATAGAAAGTACCCATGCTAGGAGTGAGGTGGCAAGTATTACAGACTCTATATATATATCTTTGGTGATTCCAGATTTCTTTTAAAAAAAATACATTTTGTTACTGCTTTTTGTCTTTACAGTCTTTTCTGGAGGAAAATAAAACCCTCCCCAACCCATCAGACTGAATCCTCGCATGTAATAAAGAAAAAAATTAAGCAAAAACATCCAGTACTAGAATGACCAGATCAAATACATATATAGTATTCTATCCTAGTAGACTGTCTCTCTGCTATGAAGAGAGAGGTATATTTCATTTTTGGTGCCCCAGGACCTCAGTTTTTCAGTTACCCAGAGTTCATCTTTTAATGGTATTTTCATCCACTTTGTTATAGTCATTTACTAGTTCATATAAATCTTGTTTCTCTAAATTCCTCATTGTCCTCTTTTTTTATGACACAGTAACACTATTACATTAATATATCATAGTTCTTTCAGTCATTCCTCATTCTGTGGGCACCTACATTGTTTCCAGTTCTTTGCTACCACAAAGAATGCTGCTAAGAATATTTTGGTTTATAATGGACCTTTATTTTCTGTCTTTAGCTTCCTTGGGGCATATGTTCCTTAGTAGGATTCCTGGGTCAAAGGGATCATCAGCAGTCAGTTTTCTCACATAATTTCAGATTTCCATACAGAACATTTGAAACAATTCACAGCTGCACCAATAGTCTTCTCTTCCTATTATAGCCAGTCTGACATTGACTGTTCCCATTGTATGTCATTTTTGCCAGTTTGCAAGGGGAACCTCAGAATTGTTTCAATTTGCATTTCTGATGAATTAGAGCGTGATTACAAATTATCAATTTTTGTTTGTAACATTGTATAGTTTGTAACAGTTTCAGAAGATGTTTTGGCTACTTCGGCACATCTATTGGGCCAGTGGTTCTTGATACCAGTATTTATGTCATTATATTTCTTATTTATTGGCAATATTTGATGCAAATATTTTTTCTGCTTAGTAATTTTTCTTCTTATTTTATCTTCATTGATTTTCTGTTTGTGTACAAACAGATTTACAAAATCAAAATTGTCTGTTTAATAATCTTTTCTTGTTTCCTTTGTCCCTTGTTTGGTTAAGAGTTCTTGCTCCAGCCATTGTTTTGAGAGGTACCTCCTCTTGTTCTCTTCTAATTTTTTATGATCTTATATATTCAGTTCACTTAACCATTTTGAATTTACTGCAACATATAGTATAAGATGTTAAACTAAACCTAATTTCTGCTCATTGTTTTCCAGTTTTCTCTGAAGTTCTTGTCGAAAAGAATTCCTTACTCCAATAATTTATATTCTTGAGTTTATTGAGCACACTTTTTTGATAGTGTCTGATTCTTGCTTACCTACTTTGTTCCACTGATACACTTTTTTGTTTTTAACCAGTATCCAATAGATTTCTCAACTACTGCCTTGTAATATAGTTTGAGGTCTGATAACACTGTGCTCCTTTTATTCTTCCCTACGCTCCTCTCCTTTCATTATATGCCTTGAGATTTCAGATCTTTTATTTTTCTGAAGGAATTTTATATAGTACATTGCATATTGTTCTGGAGTATACCCCCAGGCAATTCTATTGTCATACCACTAAATCTGTAATTTTATCACTTTTTAAATTATATTATCATGACCCAGTAATGAGCAGAGAACATGCCTCCAATTATTTAAATATATTTTTCATTGTTTGATAGAATTCATTTGTAAATCCATCAGACTCAGAGGTTTTTTTTTTCTTCCATTCATGACTTACTTGATTTCTTTTCTCTTTGAATTTATTATGATTTCTATTTTCTGTTTGTTAGTTTGAATATTTTTTGTATTAGCAAATACTCTTCAGATTTCTTTGAATTTCCAAT
>JAQQSU010017315.1:0-10729 GCA_028627135.1 Pseudochirops cupreus | reverse complement strand
GGGGCTGGGAAGATCTTCAGATTCCCATAACACCCTCTTTGTTTCTTGTGGTGTCATTTCTACTTCTTCGTGCTGCACAATATAGTCCAAATCCAGTGGCTTTACTATTGTTGGTAGAGAAATAGTTTGTTATATAAAGTATTATTTCTTTCCCATTTTTACGATGCTAATCTCTGCCTATTTTCATACTTGAACTCTCTTAAAATGGTTTTGCTTTTATCTGTTCTCTTACCAAGGTATCTGTAAACTTATTTCTCTCTTCACTATCTCTCACTATTTCAGGAAGTGATGCTACTCACAATTTTCTACTGTGTTCTTCCATAATATTTATAAATAAGTTTATAACATAAATATATTTTTATATAATATGTTCATATTATATAAAATATATTTTATATACTAAATAAATAAATTAATAACATAAATAAAATATAAATTTATATTTTAAATCAGTATTATCATTTTTTGTGATCTCAGTTTGACAAGTAAAAGTATTTGCCGATTGAAATGGCTTCTAGGCACTTTTGTTGTCTTCATGGTGATAACTGCTTCACATATGTTAAGCTTCTTTTGAAAATGGCGACTGTATTATTGTCTGATCTTTTATCTGTTTCCCATATCTTGGAATTGACTTAAAAAAAAATGATGATCAGGTTGAAGTTGCCTTCATTGTATCCCCATATTGCCTTACTTTTTATCTTTCTTGTATTTTGGAACTGATTTTAGTCTTTGCTTTAGCAAATTTCAGAAATCATTTCAACATCAGTAATGGGATGTTTTTTGTCTGTTGATAAAATTAATTTAAGTTTTTATATTATTTGGTGATTTTATGTCCAATACCTTAATAGAGAACTGGGAGCTTGGCTCTACTATTTACTACTTGTATGACTATATACACATCATTTAATTTCTTTGGGCTTTATTTTTCTCTTCCATGAAATAAAGTAATTGGACTAGATGTTCTTCAAGATTCCTTCTAGCTCTGAGTCTATGAATGTATTCATAACGTACAGGCATGAGGCTTCTACATATTTTCCAATGAATTGGCATCTAAATCATGTTTTTCAAAATATTTTTTTTCTTTTGTCCCCATCAATACTTTTCATTGAATCATTGCGTATTAAAGTAGTTATTTGATTTTTGAAAGTATTATTCATTGTCTCACAACATTTCTCTGCTTCTTCTTCCTCTAAAGCAAATAATTTTCTATAAGCTACAATTATTTTCAGGAGGGTTTTTTTTTTTTCAAATGCTTGCCAAAAGCACTATAATATCAGATAACTGAATATTCCATGAAATAATGTTTCTGGTTACGTAAAATAAAAATTATTCCATCAGTTCCTTTTTCCTTTATGTTCTCTAAAGAGAACCTGAAAATCATCCCTCAATTCAGCTGAAACTTCATTTTGTTTCTTGGTTTTATTCACAGAGAAAATGTCAATCTATGTAGGATTTAGTAACTCTGGGGTTATGTCTACTCATTGGGTAAAGGCCCTCCATTCAGAAAACTAACAGTTAATTGAATGTTTGTGGATGGTCTGAAAATTGTGTTCATCTCTACTAGGCTGTTCTTCAGAAAACCCACAAATTTGCTGATAGGATAATACTCAAAGTCTTTCCAACATCATAGAAATTTTCACAGGTTGTGTTCTATTGGCATCACCTCGAACAGCCCAGAGTATACTCACACCACTATCAACTATCAGAAGAGGACTTTGTAGAGAAAGTGATTTTATACTTTTGGTATTTGTTTAACATGTATTTCCTCCACATCTAGATTTATAAATTGAATGCAAAGACCATGTCATATACTTCTATCTCCTGTCAAACCTACCATATCAGGTAGTCAATAAAGAGTCATTGACTTGACATGTATGACCTCATTGCACTGCTCTGACTTATGAATTACACCATTTGGTGCCACACATCAGAATGAACACAGAGTAAACCTTTCTTTTAAAAAATCCATAAACCATTCACAGTTGTCTAAGTGTATACATACATATACAGACACATGTAACTGACTGTCTTCCTCCATGAAATGCCAAAATCAATACTGCATTTCCTAGTCTGTGCTTGTGAACAGGAAATTAATAGTCTCCCATCACTGTTCCATTTGGCTTTAGGCTTTGTTTTGGGGAGAGAAAGGGCTTTAGCCAAGCAGTAGTGGTTTCTTTGCTTTTCTTTTTTTTTCATTGTCAACCCATCAGTGGTGTCTTGGATTTCACTGCAATACATTCAACAATCAGACATGGAATAACTATGGGAAAGAAATGCATTTTAATGCTTTCCTGGGGGATTGTTAAAGACAGGTTTCATTGTAAACGAATAGGGAACCTTTCAAGCTGATATTTATCACTCATTCAGAGTGACACCCTAGGTGATAGAGAAAAAAAATCAGATGTAGCTAGTAGTGAAAGCAGAATGGTGAATGGATATGTACTACTTTGAAGAATTCATACAGTTCTGCAAGATGCTTCAGATTATCCATATATCTGAGTCAGCAGTTTAACATTTCAAAAGATCATTCTGTCATCAGTTTGGATACTTCTCCAAAAGTACAGATCACAGTCCTTTTATGCCTTCTTATCCCATGTGATCCTTATTTATTTTTTATATGATTATGTAGATAATTCTTCTAATACAGTAGTATATATTATATTATACATTATATTTCATACGGCATATGCAAGTTATATTTATATATTACATATTTTATGTATTATATAAAAGTTGTACTTACATATTATAGTTTATGTACTGTATAAGTTATATGTTTACATATTATTTTATGCATTCCATATGTTATATATTTAATATTTTATATATACATATATTATATTATATTATATTACCTTTATTCCAGCTATATGAATGGTTCATCTCTTTTCTAGTCATATGCATCCTCGATTATAACTTTGACTCATACACATGGCATTTTTTGATAATATGCTGCAGCAACCTTAAACCCATCATGTGTCTTTCCTTTGCAGTCATACGCAATCTTTACCTCTTCTGAAATTCTAATTTCTTCTGATTTGTAGTCATACAATTTCACTGAGAGAATTCTGGTATTAAAAACATAAATTTTTATCTCAAAAATTCAATGAGTACTTATTAAGCGCCGACTACATCCGAGGAACTGTGAACTACTGACATTCAATGAGCTGACAAGTGTCAAGCACTTTGCAAAGTATTAGATAAATGTCACTTTATTATTGTTATGAGACACAGAAAATTAGTCTCCAGAAAACTGAAAATAAATATCACCCAGAAAGGGAGGGAAAAGCACAAGGTCATAGAATCAAAAATTTAGCTCTGGAAGGCAGCTTAGAGGGTGTCTAGCCTAACTCCATTATTTTTGGAAAGAGTAAACCAACACTGTGAGGTCAATTGATTCATCCAAGAACATTATTATTAAGTGTCAGAGGCAAGATTCAAACCCAGGTCTTCCTAACATCACCTTTCTGTTCACTATTGATAACATATTACAAATAGAATTACAGAGTTCATATAGAGTAAATTATGTCATCAAAGAAAATAATAAGTAAAAATGAAGATGAGATAGTCATAGGATAAGTATGAGAAATAAAAAAGATAGCTTCTGTGCTCTCTTGATACCTTCATGATGTCAGAAGAAATTGAAGAACGCTTCCAGTACATTAGTTGGACCTCTTGTGGCAAACATATGGAGGGACATGGATCATAAAAAACATTTTATTAAGTAGCTACTATGCACGAGATGCTGTGCTAGACACTAGGGCTTTAAAGGCAAACAAAATAGCCCTTGCCTTGAAGGAGCTTATATTCTTTCTCTAAAAAAAATATTGGGGGAGGGGAAAGGTGAGGCAATTGGGGTTAAGTGATTTGCTCAAGGTCATATAACAATTAAATCTCAAATGGCTGAGGTCAGATTTGAACTCAGGTTCTCTTGACTCCAGGGCTGGTGTTCTATTCACTGCACCACCTAGCAAGGAGCTTACATTCTATGGGGAGAAAACAACATGTATATGGATAATCACTTAAGAGGCACATAGGATGGGTAGACATGAATAAGGAGTATATGTGTAGACTGAATATCCGCAATAAGACCAATGCTCCATTGTAATATTCAAGTATCTAGTATATCTACAATAGTCTTTCCTTTCACTGAGATTTAAAAAATATCAAGTTTAGATCTTCCTTCATGCTAAAATACTATTTTTTGAGAAGTAAATAAGATTTTAGATCAGTTCTTTACCCTACCGCCTAACAGAGTAGCACAGTGCAGGTAGCGTGGGCCTGAGTCAGGAACGCCCAGCTTAGAATTCTGCCTCCCACACAATCTATATGGTAATAGCCTAGTCACATCTCTCTCAGTCTTAGTTTTCTCATCTGTAAAATGGGATAATAATAGCACCTATTGCACAGAGTTATTGTGAGGATCAAATGAGATCTTTTTTATACTTTGCAAACCTTAAAGCACTACATGAAAGCTAGGTAATATTAGCATTACTACTATTGTTAGTAACAGTGTTATTATTAATAATATAAAGCATTTTGCAAACTGTAAAGTATATAGATTCTATGTATTATTAGTATTACTATTATAATGATAATTACTAATAATTACTTTTATTTTATTAATAAAAACCCAGGGTTGTTGTGAGGATATAATGGGATAATAGTCATAAGTCTTTGCAGCCTTAAATCACCATATATATGTCAGCGATTATTAACAATGATTTTGTTGAGTTGCTTTTTTGATCTTGTTGCTCCATATTAATGATTTTTCTGATTTGTGATTAACCTTTGATTACCTAAATTTGAATTAGAATCTACTTGGATATCTTCCAGCGCTGAAGTGAGAGGTGAAAGAATCATTTAGTGTCCCCCTTTCTTTTAAATGAAGAAGTCATTAGGTCACATTCGAAGAGGATAATGTTGCTTTCACTTTTATCCACTCTGTTCTTAGGTACAAAACATGCAATAGGACTCTTCTCCATTAGCAGCACCATGAGGAGAACAGATTCCCTGCCCCATTGAAGAACATGAAATATGGGAGATTCATAGAATGCTCAGCCTCTCACAGAGCTCATTAAACCCAACTGTCTGATTTTTTGGATGAGGAAATGGAAACCCTGTGAGGCAGTATAATTTCTTTAAGGATGTAGAATTAATGTTAGAAGAAAGACTATTACTCAGCTTTCTTCCATTCCCAATGGAGTACTCATTTGGAAGATACAGAAATCAACATTAGAAGATTTCCTAAGCCATTCATAGAGGTACTTAAAATATGCATATGTGTATCTTCTGCAGGTAGATAATGGAGATCCAGGAAGGCCGGGGATAATATCCACTTTCTGACAGGTACTGTGACAAATTGCTTACCCTTCCAGTGTGCTAGGAATCTCTCTTAGACTACAAGTTGCTGTGAACTCTGCTGATTTGCATTGCTAAAGGAAGTTTATCCATCAGGAGTTCTCATCACTGATGAAATTACAGGTCTCAAAAAGGTGCAAAGACAGCATTCCATTGTGTCAGAAAGGCCTGGGTTTAAATCTTGCCTCTGGCATTTATCAGCTGTCTAATCTTAGGTAAGTCACTTAATATCTGTGTGATGCCTTCATTTCTCAGAGGTTCAATTTTCTTCTCAATGTAAATGATTCCCAGATCTATATATCTAGCTCTAGTCTCTCTCCTGAGCTCATCTCACAAATGGCTTTTGGCAATCTTAAACTGAATGACTCATGGGCATCTTAAACTCAAAATGTCCAAAACAGAACTGAATAGTTTCCCCCTCTTCTGAACTTCCTTATTATTGTCAATAATGCCACCATTCTTTCAGCTATCCAGATGTGGAATCTCAGTGTCATAGCTGATTCTAAGCCCTCATATAGAATTAGTTGCTGAAACTTGTCCTTTCTACCTTCATGATATCTTTCAAATATGCCGCCTTCACTCTATTCAGGGGCAACTCTAGTCCATGCCCCTGACATCTCCTTCCTGGAAGATTACAACAGCCTTCTTATTAGTCTCCCTGTTCCAAGGCTCTCCTCATTGCAGTCCATCCTTCATTTACCTGTCCAAATCCTTTTCCTGAAATTCAGATCTAACCATGTCACTCTCTAACCCAACTCAGTAAACTCCGGTTTAACTCCAGTAAACTCCAGATCCTGTTATTCCTAGGATCTAATAGAATGCACTCTGCGTGGCATTAAGAGCTCTTCACAACCTGGCCCCTTCTTGTCTTTCTAGTTGTCTTGCATTTTATTCCCCTCCATGAACTCTATAATGTAGCTACACTGCCTGACTTGCGTTCCTTGCACATGATTTTACATACTCTATCTCTTTGCGTTTATACTGGGTGCCTCCAATGCCTGGAATGTTCTC
Source organism: Pseudochirops cupreus (assembly GCA_028627135.1). Classification (NCBI taxonomy): domain Eukaryota; kingdom Metazoa; phylum Chordata; class Mammalia; order Diprotodontia; family Pseudocheiridae; genus Pseudochirops; species Pseudochirops cupreus. The sequence goes on along the minus strand of JAQQSU010017315.1, from coordinate 4,357 downwards.
ATTTCCTACTTCTCTTGACTTTCTTCAAATCTCTTTTCAAATCCTGCCTTTTGCAAGCATCCTTTCCCTGTCCCCTTACCTGCTAGTGCCTTCTCTGAGATTACTTTCAATTTATTCTGTATATAACTTGCATGTACCTACCATTTATTCACCTATTGTTATATGTACTTTTTACATATAGAATGTGAACTCCTTGATGGAAGACATGGCTTTTGCCTTTTTTTGTACTTTGCCTCTCTCCCCTAAAAGTTTAGCACAGTGCCTGGCACATAGGAAACATTTAACAAATGTTTACTGACTGACTCTGTGTGCCTTAGGCTACTTCCTAGGATTTACCTACTAAAGCTGTAGACTCCTTCAGTGGAGGGAGGTCCCAACACTGTTATAAACACTAATCCTTACCCTATTTGCATATACATATGCACACATAGGAGTGCTAAGGAGAGCTTGAGATGCCCAAACAGATGGGCTGTAATAAAAATAACTCAGATTTATATAATCCTTTAGTGTTTATAAAGCACTTTTCTTACAATAACCCTGTGAGATGGTTCAAGTACTGTTATCCACAACTCTAAAAATGAGGCTAGAAGATGTGAAGGGATTCATCCAGCTACTAACCATCAGATCTGGCTCTTCCAACTCCAAGACCACTACTCTTACTAGCCATAGGAACTGGGTTCCAATCCTGTGTGATCTTGGGCAAATAACAACATCTCTAAGCCTTAAGATCTTCAGCTTTAAAATGGGGCCGGGAGTGGAGTAGGTGAAGTCCAATGTCACTTTCAGGTCTGAATCTCTGACCTCTGATTCAGTACAAGTGCACTAGTCTGACCTTTTCCTGTGAAATTTGCCAGCATCAAATCTAGGAGTTCCTGTACTTTAGTATGCTGTGTCTGTTATGAGGTAAATATGATTTTATCTCACGCTTTGGGCCTCCTGTCTCTAGTCATGATTTGTGGCCTTCATTTTTTAGTCTCTTTTTTATCTTCTTTGCCCAGTTTTAATGCTCATCATGATCTGTCTTTGGCCTCTGATAATCCCTCACTAAAATTAGAATCTGCTGTGATAACTTCCAAGTCTGAATACATTGTAGAGCCTTGTGGACAATCATACTTCACCGACAAGCTTTTTTATGAGAGGGGACGGGCAAACTATGAGGCCTCTTATGCTCTGGAATTCTCCAAGGTCACCTGCTGTGTGTGAGCCAAGTTTGGGAAGGGGACATCTGGGATCACAGCACAGTTGAGGCATTTCATTTGTGTCTCTGTTCTCCATCCCCCCTTCCTGAGGGTAGACCGGCACAGCATTATGGCCTGTGTGCCGAGGTGATTACCTGAAAATAAACTGTTTTTTTTTAATGAGATTTGATATCAGACTTCTAGAGATTGATCTAAAGGACATTTGAAAAAATGTTTGGAACATTCTGCTTCTACCATTTCACTTTTTCAATATATTATTCTTGTAAAAGAAGAGGCATGGGTAGAACAAAAGGAATTCTGTGAAAAAAAATACTTCCTACATGATCAACAAATGAAACGGCAGAGTGGTACCAGTTGGAGGGGAAAAAGCACTTATTAAGTAACTACTGCATGCCAGGCAACATGCTAAGCATTTACAGTGAGCTCATTTGATCCTCACACGATAACTCTGGGAAGTAGGTGGTTTATTATCTCAATTTTACATATGAGGAAACTGAGATAAATGGAGTGACTGGCTCAAGATCATAAAGCTAGTAAGATTCTGAGGCTGGATTTGAACTCAGGTCTTCCTGCCTCCTGTCTCAGTACTCTAACTGCTGCACCACCTTGCTGTCTCATGTGGTAGGAAGAACATTGACCTGGGTTCTAGTGCTAACTTTGCCACTGAGTGACCTTTGTCAAGGCACTTCATCTCTCTGGGACTTAGTTTCCTACTCAGTAAATTGACGGTATAGAATTGATATAGAGTCTCTAATATCTGTTATTATTTTTAAATCTTTTCATATGATGTCACTGATGGTGAATCTTTTTCATTGAATACAAATATAAGGCCTTAAATCTTAAAGTTACAAACAATCATGTGAACATTATATGTCCTAAACCTCGTTAAATAGTTCATAATCAAATGAAAGGCAATATATTTAGTGGATAGAGAACTGACCTTGGAGTCAGAAAGACCTGAGTTTAAAACCCATCGTCTCTGGAACACAGTCTATGCCACCCTGAGCAAGTCACTTGAATATTCACTGTTGTAAGCAATTCTCTAAGACTGTAACTCACCAAATGGTTCTGATCTATATGTGTAGGATTTTCTCCCTGGGAGTTCCTATACCAGGGAAATCACAGATCCAAAAGAAAAAAAAAAGCTAAAATATTCTTCAAACCCAAGCTTCAAACTGTAGCCAACACACCATTCCCTTCTGTTCAAGCCCCTATATAGCCTTCTGTTAAAAAGCTATAGTTGCCTGACTTATTTTTAAATTAGGCTATTAATTTTAGCCAACTTTTCCCCATGCTTTGTAAGTATATCCACAAGAACCTTCTTTTGTAACCCAATTAGATTCTATTCAGCGAGCGTTTATTAAGTACCTACCATGTACAAGGCCCTGGAGGTACGAAGTCAAATTAAATGTCACTAAGTTCCTGCTATTTCCATTCTAATGGGGAGATACCACATGTATACAGGTAGGTGCATGTAATGGGATAGCTTGAGCACTGGCCTGGAGTCAAGAAACCTGAGCCTAAATCTGACCTCAGTCACTTCCTAGCTGTGTGATCCTGGACAAATCACCTAACTCTGTTTGCCTCAGCTTCTCATCTGTAAAATGAGCTGGAGAAGGAAATGACAAAACACTCCCATATCTCTGCCAAGAAAACCACAAAAGCAGTAACAAAGACTCGGATGTGACTGAAACTAGCGAACAACAGCAAAGGGATCTGAAATACAAGTTAGTTGGAGGAGAAGGAGAGCAGATAATAGAATGATCACTTGTCAGAGCTGTCCCATAGGGATTCCTGCATGACATGGAAAGTTAGACTAGGAGACCTATAAGGTCTGTTCTAACTATAAGATTCTAATTTAGGTGGCCAATAAGTCATGGTAGAGGTATGAGCAAAGAACACAGTGAAGAGGTAGAGGCAAAATGGTACTGAGACACTCAGAAGAGATGAAAAATGAGACTCAGGGGTGAGATAGAGACATCCAGAGAGATGCCAGGGAATATGAATGGAGCATCAGATTCAGACATAGCCCTATTTCATTATGAACATGGTGGAAAAAGTACCAACTCTCGACTGGGGGAACCTAGTTTCAGACTCTGTCCTTGAGGCTCACTATGTACATGACCCTGGGAAAGTCACTTCAATTTCCTGGATCTTAGTTACTTCATCTGTAAAATGGCATCTGAGGTCTCTGAGATCTATGATCCTACAAATCCCTCTTCCCTAACAGAAAAGTTCCCCCTAATGACATGTCCATTCTAGCTGAAAATGGACATGCCCATAATTCCTGACTCTCTGTCCCAGAAGTCATTCTCCCACACACTGAATTGTTCATAGTTGTAGTAGGTGTGCTAATACAGATTGGGTGAGTCCTGCTGAAACCTGCATTTCCTATTTTCTTCCTGAAGATTCTGTGTTGCAATTCCTTCTCTTTTTAATCAAATCCTTGGTTTGCTCTATTTTATAACCCCTAACTTCTCCTTTTTTAAATATTCAGAGAACAGTGCTTATCAATGCAAGCAACCCTCACCCACTTGCATTGGTATTTCAGACACCACACCTTAAGTCAAGTTGTTTGATGCATTACAAAAATTAGAAATGCGTTGCAGTGGACGGGCAGCTATCAACAGAACTACCAGCAAGAATAGAAAATTCTGTCTTCATAAATCTGGGAAGAAACTCTCATTCAAACACCATCGAGGTTCCATACATCTGTTCTAAAAACTTGGTCTAAAAATAACAAATGGAGCAGAGGCAAGATAGCAGCATAGAAGCAGGAAAACTCCGTGGCTCCCACCATAACCACCTCAAATACCTATAACATGTGACTCTAAACAAATTTTAGAGCTATAGAACCCACAAATGACAGAGAGAAACAAATCTCCCAATGAAGGCAGCCCAGCAGGCAGACAGGAATGGTTAATTGTAGCATGCTGGGAGCCAAGCCCAGCCCTGAGTGAGCCCCTGGTTTTAGGTCCAGGGCAGCCCCAACCAGCAGCTGCAGCTTACTTCAGGAGAGTGGATCACCAGCAGCAGTGACAGTTTCCAGAATTATCAATCCATAAATGCCAAAGAAAAAGTGAGAGGCCAGTGTAGAATTCTATTGGAACTGGCGGGGGGTGGCGTAGGTGCAGTGGCCTTGCAGCCACCTCCATGTG
>JAQQSU010017314.1:0-10729 GCA_028627135.1 Pseudochirops cupreus | reverse complement strand
ACAAACAGAAAAGAAAACTTAGATTTTAAAAAGTATCACTTTTCAATTGGCATGAGTTAATTTGATCTTAATATAAATAATATAGACAAATTAAAGTAGAAAAAATATTTTGAAAAATATTACTTATTTTTGCTTGTGTAAATTTAATCTAAATAAAAATATTGTTAATCAACATAATTGAGATTTCAATAATATTAACAATAAAAATTTCAGTCTGAAATGACAAGATTTTACTGTCTTAGAACCCATTGCTTTTTCTCTAATTACTAAAATAGATTTCATTGACTTTTTAGGATGTTCAAGTCACTGATATTGACTATATGGAGGAAAAGAAAATCTTTACTTATGATACAGTCAATTTTGCAGGACTCCCTGAATTTGTTCAAGATTTACATGACAACGGACAGAAATATATCATCATTCTGGTAATGATTAACTACATATGTTTTTCATTATCTGCCTTGAAAAATTAGCAGATTGTCCTGATATATCTTTTCTTTTATTGTTAGGACCCTGCCGTTTCTATAGAAAATAGACTGAATGGAGATCCTTATGAATCTTATGATAGGGGATCAGCACAGGATGTGTGGGTGAAGAAGGCAGATGGGGTAACACCACTCATTGGAGAGGTAACCGTGGAATTTATAGATATTAGGTCTAATCTTAATATCCTTTCATCCTATTATTGGTACCATAAAATTTATCTCAACTGATACATTTGATTTTAACAACTGGTTATATATTCTCTCTTTGAAAGGAAAGGTATAGATAGAATTGTAATTTTAATCTAAGGCTAGAAGGGAGCTTAGGGGTCATCATTGCCCTACTTCCTCACTTTACAAATGCAGAAACATAAATGAATAGAATTGTGATATCTTGACCAAGGTCACACAGAATAAAGTGGCAAAGACAAGATTTAAACTCAAGTCCTCAGGTCCAAAACTCTTTCCGTACCAAACCAAAGATCTTAAAATAACAACTGAAAAAAACTTTAGAATATCATGTAAGCCCAACTCTTTTTTAAATGAGGAAACTATGGTTTGGAGAGATCTATTAACTAACCTGAGATAAAATAGGGAGAAAGCTGAGGCCTTGAGCTTCTGATTCATTCTTTTTTGTCTTTCCTCCCAGGAATATAAAACAGATAACTAATGTCAATAAGGCTTCATTATAGGTTCACCTTTTATTTTTCACTTATTCTCTGGTAGAACTGGAAATGTGGGGAAATAAAAACAAATCACAGTGATTTAATGATGATAACAAAAATAACCGATCTATAGGAAGGAAATGATAAGAACTGGATCATTTTGAAACTACATTATTCAGACAAGAGGTAAATTACAAGATATGTTTTCAACTCTGCTTTGTGTTCATGCTCCAAAATTGTAAGGCTCAAATCACATCATTTATAGATTTGCAAATACAAGGTAAAAATGATCTGTTTTATTTGATTTTGTTTATTATCATTTTAAATTGGCACTCTACCACAGGGCAACCAGGACGTGGTAGCTAGGTAGGCCAAGGAAGAAAGCACTGGGCTTTGAATTGGTCCCATCTAAGTTCAAACCTTACTTCAGATACTTAGTGGCTGTGTGATCCTAGATGTCACTTAAATTTGCTCAGCTTCAATTTCCTTATCTGTGAAGTGGGGATAATAATAGCACCCGCTTCGCAGGGTTGGTAGGTAGATTAAATGAGATGACACATATAAAGGCTTTGCAAACCTTAAACTGTTATAGAAATGTTAGTTGTTATTAATATTATTAAAAGGCTTGAGCTTATGTCATTTGAAGATTCGTTATAGGCAATAACTGAATTCTAGATGGTTCCCACTATATCATGCTGTCTGTCTCTGGAATTTGATATGAAGCAAAAATGCTTATCCCCTCAATGAAATGAGGTTGTATTGAATAAAAAAATAAAAATAACCCCAGTATAAAGTGTTTCTATGTGCTGTTAGGAACATCACCTAGAAAGACCATGTAACAGATCACAGAGTTACGGCTTCCATCTTAGAATGTATGCTTTTTAAGGACAGGGAGAAGGTTTTGTTTTTCAGTCATCATTATTTGTTGGCTTGTATCCTCAGATCCTATTCAGTCCTTGGAATATAGCAAGTACTTGATATGCCCTTTAATTGAGTTAAGAAGTTCTAGAATTTACAGTGGGAGAAAAAAAGAATAAATTTCCTTGTTCAATGACCAGAAAATTTACTTTTTAGTAGCAATGTAAGCACTGTTTCAAATATGTATCATGATAATAATGTCATTTTAGATATCTATTCATAGTTAAGAGTAGTAGGTATTGGCCGGATTCTTGTGCTATGGAAAGAGTGTGGCAGTGACAAACCTATTCTGGAATCAGGTCAAACTTGCCCATAAGATCCCATTGTTAAATTTTCAATGGGAGCATTTACACATTGGAAATCAGCAAATGATACAAAGCAGGACTTGATTTATGATTTTGTTGATTATATAGACTAAAAAATGCAATGGAGAAAAATAATAATGCAGTCATAACTTAAAATTGTGTCATAAGTATTTTTTTTTTTATTTTGGAGGCTGGTTAAACATTTACCAGACCATACACTTCTTGTATCTAGTGAACCATGATCACTGAGCAGAGCTGTAGTGAGCTATGCTGATGGGACATCTACCTTGAGTTTGGCATCAATACAGTGAGCCTATTGGAGCAAGGGGTGGGGGAACCACGTTGTCAAAGGACAGGTGAATTAGCCAAGGTCAGAAACAGTCATTCAGAGATCCCATGCTAATCAGCCTGGATGAGAAAGGGAATGTCAGTTTAAGACAACACTAAACAAAATAAATTAAAACAGATAATTTTTGTCTTGTATTTGAAAATCTATAAATAACATGTGTTTTGATCCTGACTATTTTGGAGGATGAACACAAAGCATAATTGAAACCATATGCCACAGATAAGAACAGAAAGCTGTTTCAGGTCAAACTTGCCAGGTGTTTTCCTCTGAAATTTTTAAAGGTTTTTTGTTTTTTTTTTTTAATGGTTAAAGCAAAAGTAAGTAAGGTAGAAAGAAAGTAGCTAGAGTGCCAGCCTGGCAAGAGATTTAAGTGACTTACCCTAGATTTATTTACATTTGTTTCTGAGTCCTACCCAGAAAATTTGTGAAAATCCAATGAAATCATAATGTAAAATCACCTTGCAATACATAAAACCCAATACAAGAGTTAGATACAGTAGAATTATTATAATTATTACAATTCTGGAGAGAATGAAGGGAAAACAAAAAAAAAAGCAGTTCTCTTTCCTAGTGTGTCATATGCTTACTCACTCTTCTTCTGTGGCCATGCATAACTGTCAACAACATCATCATTTAACTTTTGCCTTTAAGGTCTGGCCAGGCTTAACTGTGTATCCAGATTTCACCAAACCAGAATGCATAGACTGGTGGGTCAATGAGTGTCAAATTTTTCACAATTTGGTGCCCTATGATGGATTATGGATTGTAAGTAATTTTCTTTTAACTTATATGTCAGAAAGTCAAGGTAGAAAGATTGTCTAGTCATAGCAATAACTATTGAATAATAAGACTTTTTGTTTTGCCAACATAGGAGTTTATACATCATCTTTATGATACATATTAAATAGAAAATTTAGGAATACAGATTGGATTTTTTCTTTTGTTCTGCCAGTAATTTCCTGGTAATAGTCATTCTTTGATATGGTCATTTTTATTACCAACATTCAGTCTACAAATGTGGAAACTAAGATATAGGTGTAAAAAAATCAGTGGTCTCTACATGTGAAACAGGTAGAATAGGACAGAAGTGTATGCTTATGGCTGTGTTACAGTATGTAGTGGTGATTAGACTCATGACCTAGGCAATATGTTTAGAACAACCAAAATAACCAGGAACAAAATGAAACAGAAAAAAAATATTAAAAATAGCTCCTCCTCAAGAAATGTTAAAACTAGAAAAAAAAGAGGAAATTTTGATGAGAGTTGCATTCAGTAAACATCTGTTTATTATATACAGTATGATACCATGGAAGTGACAACCGTTTTTACCAGTTAGAAGTTGTAGTATCTGTGATAGACCATATGCCACACAAATCATATTGGGGTGGGTCAACAGTGGACCAATGACCTTCTCTTCCTGTCTGTTAGAATGATGAAAATAAAAACTCAGAACACCAATTACTATATAATATGGTACTACCTGCAACTGGTTGGGCAAAAAGTGTGGGGTTTCTCTGCCTTTTTACATGGCCCTTATTTCTACAGTTGGTTCCCACTAAGAAGTTATTCCCAGAGTTCTTTGCCCTTGGAAATATGAGGAAAATCAAAAGAATAAGGGTTAGTTTCTACCCTGCAGAAGCTTATAGTCAAAGGGAGATATGCTATGTAAGAGTATCATTTCAACATAGACTAACCAATACGTGATGAGTGCTTTTAAAGAAGTAGGGACAATATCTCATGAGAAGAAATAGAGAGTACTTTGAGCTGGAGCGATAAGAAGGCTTTGTGTAGGTGGTGATGTTTGGATTGAACTTCAAGAATGGGAAATAATCTGATCGGGAGGGAAGTCATAACCAAATACATGCTTGGGTGAAATTTAGTGAACAGGAAGGGTTTATAGAGATGATGGAAGTAAAAGATAGCATTGGAGGAAGGGGAAAGAGAATGCTTCCCTTATTTATTAATTAGTTTTCTCTTTTGGCTAATCCTTGGAGGAAAATTAACAATAATTCTTATATTTTTAAAGCTCTACTTGGGTCAGTAGTTTTGTTTTTTTTTTTTGAATCAAGTTGATATTTCTTTTGTTTAGGGAGCTCCCTGTGTGTCAGGTCCTTTATTAGGGATGGTTGACATGTGCTCTGCAAGTTCAGTTTTAGAGAGCTACCTCAGATATGGAGAGGTGATGACTTGAGTAATACAGCCATTATGTGTCAGACAGGATTTTAACCCACATCTCATTGGTTGAGATTAGTCCTTTATGACATGTTGTCACTATCTTAGTGGAAGAGATTCTGCAAAGAATTAAGGGTCTACTGTTCTGGAATGACACTAAAACTCTCGTCTAAGTAGTCTCTCAAATATAGCTGCTTTCTGTGATTATTGTTTCTTGGTGGGTTCCATGTAAAATAAAAGTTCTATTTGATGTTCACCATATATATGGTAAACAGCCATGTGTAAAGAGTGGAATGCTTGCCTTCCATGTAGCTAATATATATCAAAAGCATGCCTTGAACCTTTCTAGATCTCTCTGCCTCCAAGGTTGACCCAAAATATACTGTTTCCTTCTGCAAGTAATAGTGATGATGATGAAGATGATAGGTAGAATTTATATAGAGCTTTAAGATTTGAAAAGTTTTCTCATATTATATCATTTTAACCTCACAACAACCCTGTGAGGCAGGTGCTATTATTAGCTCCATTTTACAGATGTGGAGATTGAGGCAGTTAGAAGCTAAGTGACATACTGAGGGTAACAGAGCAGTATAAAATGTTGGACCAGCAGCAGGAAGATCAGGATTAAAATCCTGCTTCTGTCACTTACATGTGCCACTTACAGTTATGTCGTTATCACATCGTTAATCACTTTCAATAGGTAGATTATGGTTTGAGAATTCCAAAATTCTTCTCAAAACAATATAGCAGCCTAACTGCCTTCCTAAAGTTGGAAATGTATATAGAGATCTTACAATAATTCTCACAATAAAAGAATGTCGTCCTTTACCGTGTCTCTTTAGGATATGAATGAAGTCTCCAGCTTTGTTCAAGGATCAAATGAGGGATGTGAGGCCAACAAACTGAACTACCCACCTTTCACTCCAGGTAAGTTTGGTACCTTTTGTGACATAGAATGCAATTTTTCTCCCCTCTGCCCCCCAAAACAAATTGCTCTGAACTAAAGACTCTTTTCCTTTTGAATTACTACTAAAAGCATACCTGTGTTTTGTGCCTCCCCAGGCACTACTAGAAGAAACAGAAGGTAAATCAGATCATTATTCAAAAAGATAATGTTTTTTTTCTTATTCTTAGGTGAAATGATCTTAATAAAAGAAACAATACTTTTAATGCACTCTAGTTACTGACTCCCTTTGCCATAAATCATTTTGCCACCATCATGAAACTAAAAAAAAATTAAATGAAACATAGTGTTTTCCATGTATCTCATGCAATAATAGCAACATAGCTCATTGCGCTTTGTTTATCCAGAAACACTAGTTTTTGTTGCAGAGGAAAGATAAATTCTTAGTACAGCTCATTAACAGGAAGGAAAATAAATTAACAGCAAGCATTTGTGTAGGGTTTACTAAAACTGTACCATAATAAATTATAAAATTTGTGAAATACTTCACCAAATTTTGTTTGGTTTTTATCCTTATTACCCAGTAGGTAATTATTATTAGCTTCATTTTACAGATGAAGAAATTAAGGCAGAGAGGTTAAGTAAACTTCCCAGAGTCACACAACTAGTAGCTGAGGTCTTCTGACTCTTGATCCAGCACTGTAAACTCTGTGCCACTTAGTTGCGTTTGGATTAAGTATGAGCTGTCTTTTGCAATGACCTGCCATGAAAGGCAGGGTAATATATTGGGTACATTGCTCTACTTGGAATAAGGAGAGCTAGGTTCACATCCTGTCTCTGACACCAGCTCTGTGACCTTGGACAAGTCATTTCACTTTTCTGAACTTCAGACTTTTCAGCTGTAAAGTGGAACTCATGGAATTGTTGAGATGGAAGTTTCCTAAAGATTTAAAATTAATATTATTTCTATTATTCTATCATCATTGAGATGATAGAATGATGAATCATGCTACCATATTCTCAACTAATCTAAAAGCCTATGAGACAACCTTAGTTATTAAAAGTGAATGTCATTTTAAAAATTTAATCCCATGCATTTTTTGATTTATGATTTTTGTTGCATGACATTCTTTATGTTCTGAATTTCATTATACATATTGTACTAATTAGCTTTCAAGACTGATTTTTAAAGAATAATACCCATTATTACTGATTATTATTTTTTCCTTCTCATTGATATATTGACTTCCAGGAGTTACAGCATCTACTAAGAGAGGTGCGGTGTTAATAGTTAATGAAGGTTTAAAAAGAATAAATGGCCAAGTGAAAGAAAGATTAATTAACAAAAGGCAGCTTAAATTATCCTAATTGATCAAGAATATTCTCTATTTCCCTTGGCATATGTATTCAGTTCTGGACACCATAGTTTAGGAAGTACATTAATGAAGTGAATAGTTCTAAAGAGGGCCATCATAATGGCATAGGTTCTATGAGTCCAAACCATAAGAGAAACAGTTGAAGAAAGTGTGAAGATTTAAGCTGGAGAAGAGATTGAATGCTGGTATTATAGTTGTCTTCATCAATGTGAAGCATCATCAGTGGAGGACAGATTAGAGTTGTTCTTTTATGACTTCAGTGAAAACAAAAGAAACAACAAAAAGTAGTTGCAAAGAGAAAAAAAATGTCGATGTTATGCAGAACATGCTAAGAAATAGAACTATTCCAAAACAAAATGGGTCTCAATAGGAGACTACAGGCTCCCTAGCCCAGGAAATCTTCAAGTCAATGTTGGATGGCTTTTTACAAGGAATTCTGTAGAAAGCATTCTCATTCAGGTGCAGGTTAGACTAGTTGGGCTTTCAGTTCTTTTCCAGGTGTGAGATTCTATGAATTAACAAGATTATTTGACTTTAACTTAGCTTTGCTAAGCATAGCATGACAATGGAATTAAAAGTCACAAAAGACCCTCATGTTGGAATTATACATAATGAGAAATCAAAAAATATAACTTCATCCAGTGGAATATATGTTCTTCAAGGGTAGAGATTGTTCTGTTTTTGTCTTTGTAATACCATGACTACAAATGTTAGTCCTTTCCATGTGATGATTCCTTAGTAAAAGTTTATTGATTTGAATTGAGATAAAAAAAATGAAAAAAAAACCTTTGTGAATAGTTTTATTTTGCATTTTTAAGATATACTTGACAACGTCATGTATTCAAAGACCATTTGCATGGATGCTGTGCAGAACTGGGGGAAACAATATGATGTCCACAGTCTTTATGGATACAGCATGGCAATAGCCACAGAAAGGTAAGGGAGAAAGGCATTATTTAGTTCATTTGTTGCCTAAAAATAAAAAAATAGCTCAGTTTGTCAATCCACAGAACAAAATGCATAAAATTTAAAATAAACCACAGTATAGGGTATAATTTATTGGCCAAAAAAATTTCAAGACCTTATGGAACATTCAGGAAAATTTCAAAAATAGGATATTGGGAAGTCCTTCAACCAGTGCAGGTTGGTACCTTTTCTGCAACTTATAGAAAGTTGTCTAGATCACTGCTAGGGTTACATGCTCAGAACTTTACCTACTCTCTTTAAAAATAAACAAACAAAAAACCCTTGGACATTTATTTGACTTTACTAGTCACTTTTTAAAATATCTAAATCAATAGGCCAGCAGCCTAGCTCAGAAAGTCCCTATATTGGAAAAGTTTATCGGCTACTGGTTTGACAAATGTGCTTGCTAGACTGCATGTGACAATTTTTCTTCAATATACTGCAAAATTTTGAAATGAAATGCTTCCTCACCTGCCCAATAAAAATTTTATGTATATTTTGGCAATTGTATATGAACCAATGGAGCACATGGGGTGATTTTTCTTTCATGTTGGACGCTAAAATAGGGGCACTTTATGGTTGAGTCTCTCTGTATCAGAATTTACCTTATGATAAGCATTTATTAAGTACCTACTATGTGCCAGGCACTAGGGAAGCAAATAAGAAAAAGAAAGACAATTTCTACCCTCAGCAAGCTTATGATCTAATGGGAAAAGACAATATTCTTCAAGAAATAATCATCCCATTCTTTTCAACAAACATTCACTCTGAGCCAGGAACTGTTCAAGGCTCTAGGAAGACAAAGACAAGGACCAATGTCCTTCCTCCAGGAGATTACATTCTATTAGGGGATACAAAATAAAAGACATACTGTATATCATGCTGTATTTGGTATAAATTAATAATCAAGAAACTCATAATTTTTGAAATTACTTCAGCTTTGCTACTCACACCTTATCAGCATCCTGAGTTTCTTCTGATTGTCTTATTGGAGGGCTGGAGGACAGAACAGAAGTCTCTTCCCATACTTTCACTTATAGACACCAACAGCTGTAAGGCATTAGGAAAAGAATCTTCTAGGAGGATATGAGCCTTGAAAGGAGAAAGGGGTTCCAAGAGGCAAAGGTGAAGATAGTATATTTGGTATGGGGAGTAACCTTTATAAAAGCATAGATAGCATTAGGAGATAGAATTTCACATATGTTAAACAGCAAGTCGACCAGCTGGACTGAAAATGTATATAACTGGAAGGAATGAGTAATCGGTTTGAAAAGTAGGTCTTAAACCATATTGTAAAAGGCTTTACATGTTAAAAAAATTTACATTAAAAAATTCTATGGAGTCACTAAATCTCCTTGAGTAGGGGTATGACAAGATCATCCTTATGTTTACATATATGTGTGTATACATATATATACAATAGTGTATATAAGCCCACATGTATATGTGTATATATACACATATGTGTATGTATATGTATATACACATAGATGTATGTATAATGTATATTTGTATATGTCTGTGTATATATGTGTGTATGTATACACACATACACACAGAAACACAAATTTCCGTTAAGATTTTGAAAATCAACTCATTCACTCATCTCATCTCATCTCATTTTAGAGCCATAGATACTGTCTTTCCAAATAAAAGAGGCTTCATTTTGACCCGCTCCACTTTTGCTGGCTCTGGAAAATATGCTGGCCATTGGTTAGGTGACAACACTGCTTCATGGGAACAAATGGAGTGGTCAATCACGGGGCTGCTGGAGTTTAGCCTGTTTGGAATACCTTATGTAAGGACATTTTCCTTTTCTTTTTTTTGCTTTGAATATTACTCCTGAAAATTTTGTATTTACACTTATTCAACTAATGCCATCTTAATGATTAGTTTACAATATCTCAGAGTAAAGAACATGGAAATAATTCTATAGAACCTCCATCCTTGTCCTCAAAAACACATTATTCTGTGTGCCATGATCTAAAATGAGGTTCCATATTGAATTATTGTTTACATTCTTACTTGCTATCTTTATTCTTGCTTGTTCAGAGGAAGGAGACGGGAATAGCTAAAGGAGAAAGGAGCAAGTAGCTAAGGAGTTTTTCCTGGTGTTAAAGCTAAATTTGCCTCTTTACTACTACTACTAAGAGTTCCTGGTTTTGCCCTAAAGGACCTAGTCTAATCCCCAAGCTGCACAACAGCCTTCAAAGAATTAATGAAAGAAATTATGTCCCCTTTGGGTCTTCTCCACGCTCACCACATTCAGTCCCTTCAATGAATCACGAGACAGCATGAGCTGGAGGCCCTTTACCATCGTATTTGCCCTTCTCTACACACTTTCTGGCACAGCAGTGCCCTTCCTAACATGCAGTAGCCATAACTGAATGCAATATTCCAGATGTGAGCTGATTAGGGGTACAACACCTCTATCAGCTCCATGGTTCTGGATTCTGAACCTCTCTGAATTCTGCCTAACACTGAATTTGGTGAAAAGCAGTATGGGAGGATATGAAGAGAGAGGGAAATAACAAGGAGAGGAAAGCAAGAGGGTGCAAAACAGCAACTCATCAGATGGCATGGGAACTTGAG
>JAQQSU010017313.1:0-10730 GCA_028627135.1 Pseudochirops cupreus | reverse complement strand
AGTACTCTGCTTTCTGCAAGACAGTTTACCTGAATTGTCATATTGCCCCTTTATTCAGGAAATACTGGTTACATTGCCTACGTGGTTAAGACCTACATATTAATAGCATCACTTCATTCCTCCCTCATGTGAACTTTGTAAAACTATGTATGGAATTGTAATTAACTTTTGATCTTTCTAATAAAGGAATTGAAAAGCATACCCTAATTTGCTCCCTTGATTTAGTTAATAACCCTTTTGGTAAAATAGATGTGACTATGTAACTAGTTACCTCAGCTCCAACACATTCACTCGTGTTGCAGGGTGCAAACATACAATCTGGACCTAAGAGGCCAATTATCACCCCAACCTCTAACCAGAAATGCTCTAAACCACATCTTCCAAATCCTACATACTGTTCTGCCCATTAGTGAAAGTAAACATATGGTCATCCCCTGACTAGTCCATTCCCTACAACTCCTTGGAAGATAATTATTCATGTGGCCTCTCTAGCTGGGCAATCAGTAGATGATGAATAAGGTACTAACATAGGGCAACAAAAAGCTCTTGGTTTTGTTCCCAACTATTACAGGAAGTTATTCTGATAGTTAAGGTATAACCAGAAAGGGTCTACCTGTCTAGCAGCTCCAAAACAAAAGATATTTATTGGGGCAGAGGCAGGAGAAGGGGCAAAATCCAAACTCTAAGTGTGGCTCTGGGAGTGAACAGGAGGAGATTGTGTAGGATCCTTTGAGAGAGAGTTACTAGAATTTCCGGGTGATGCCCCCATTGATAACTCTAAGTTCAGTTCCCTTCTGAGAAGAGTTATGGGATGGTATGAAGTTTAATGACCTTAGGACCCTGTGGAAAAGTGGGATCCACAAGAAGGAAGATTTGCATTGATTGCTTTTAGGCAATTGTGAATCTTCTACAAGTTTTTTTTTTTGCTGGCTTTTATAGACTCCTATAAATCTTTAGCATCATATTCATTTTCTGAATGGTGAAATAAAATCTGGTCTACATCCAATATGCATTTGCCACCTTAAATGCTTATACAGAAGCTAGAGACATTATTACCCACATTTATGGAAACCTAGATATAGGCTATAACTCAATTAAACTCAAAAGTCATTTGTCAGGTACCTACTATATTGCCATGCACTAAACTAATCGCCAGAAATATAGATACTGAAACAAAACAGTTCCTTACACTCTACTGGTGTGAAATATGTACAGAGATAAGTAAACACAAACTATAAAACGAAGCAAATATAATGTTATTTCAGCAAGACGGTAGGAAGGTGGGGAACTCCAGAAATTTGGTAGATCTGGACAGTAACAACAGGATCAGGAGAAACCTCCCAAAGAAGGTGGCACTTGAGCTGGCTCTCAAAGGCAGCCCAAGCCTCGTTCCAAGAGGAAGGAGAGTGTTCTGTGCTTAGGGTAAAGTCTCAGTGAAATGTGGGTGTGGAAGGTGGAAGACCACATTGGGAGAACAGCATCCAAAGAAAGAGCTGATAAACAGAGGTGTGTATAGAATATTTTACATGTATACATACATACATACATACATACATACGCATACCTATTTGTGTCTAATGGTAGCCATCTCTAGAGTGGGGAAGTAGAGAAGAATAAAAAGGGAAAAACAGAAGAAAAAAAGAAATTCACATAGCTATATTACATATTTAAAAGGAACAAGTGCAGTTTTCATGTGCAATAATTTTTATAATATTGTGTTAATGAAGTGCTTATTTTATTCTATAATTTAAAAATAATAATAATAATAACGTTTACCACCCCCCAATAAAAAGAGATAAATCTAGGTATCTGTACCCAAGAGTCAATGTAATTTGGGAAAAGATCACAACAAATTCTCTCAAAAACTTTAAAAGAAATTCCTTTGATTTGTAGATTCCTCTGGCTAAAGAATTCCTTACCTTCCTAAGATCAGCCTTCCTGTACAGTGAACCCCTCTGAACTTGGCTGGAATGTTCTTTGAAAAGCAGCAATAGTCCATTACTAGGGCTATATGAACTATACAGCCTTTCCACGATGCTAGCATGTTCCAGGACACCTCAGGGTCTCTTTAATGTTCATGAGGCACAACATATTTGTAAGAATTTGTAAGGAGGAGATATTTTATGACATCTTTTAAGAATAGGGAGGCAGGTTTTTGCAAATTATATTCTTTAGTGGACCACATTAGTCATTCAAGGGACTAAGAGATGTAAAGAATACAAGATCCCACTGTTTATTTATTAAAAAATCATTGACTTGGTAGAACAAAATGCTACTTTACAGGCTCTTCTCCATCACTCAAGTACATATCAAAAAAATCATATAAGATTCCTTCAGAGCAGTGTAATAAGGGGACCAGATGACAGATCATATTTTAGAATGTTCATGGATTTGCCCTTCCTAGTGGGTTACACTGAAAATGTGTAGACATCATCTGACTTGTTCCAGTACAACATGTGGAACTTTGGAAAGCTGGTATTCAGCCATACATGTTTAAGAGGTTTGATAACAAAGTCTTCTCATTGTCTATAGAGCAGGAAGAGTCAGTGACTCAGGAGATGCCGAGCTGGAACTGAGTTAATATACAAAAGTGATAACCTACTGACCTCTCATTCTTTTCTCCTTCCTGGCAGTGACTGAGGCAAGAACTGCTATGATCTGCTGAGTAGAAGCTGTTCTCATTTTTTTAAATAATATTTTGCTGATTTGTTCAAGTTCTAGAATATTGAACAATCTCCTAAATGTAATCTACAATGACTCAAAAGGCTTCAGCCTGACTATTGGATGAAGAATGCTTATTGTTAGCACTGTGATCCACAATGGTATAGACAGTACATAGAGCTAGTCCATTAATACACACACGCACACACACACACACACACACACACACACACACACACACATATGTTAGTACAAAAACTAAAAGCCAATAGTTTACTATATGCTAAGCACTGGGGATAAAATACAAAACCAAAGATAATACCTGCCTTTAAGGAACTTACATTCTAACAGGGGAAATGATAATATGGGGAAGTGGAAGGGCAAATACACACTTACATGTGTATACACACACACACACACACACACACACACACACACACACACCAGGACAGACCCCAGATAGACTGTAAATTTCATTCAATTTAATGTGGAAAGAGTGAGGTGGAATATGTTTGGGAAATTTTACATTGTTTTTGTTGTTTCCCACCTTCTCAAAACAAAAGTCCTTTTTTCTTTTTAGTATTTCCTTTTAAAATTTATATATTTTTCCAATTACATGTAAAAAAAATTTAACATTGATTTTTAAAATTTTAAATTCCAAATTCTCTCTTTCTTCCTCCTTCCTCATCTACCTCTTTCTTGATAAGCCAAGCAATTTGATATAGATTACACATGTATAGTCATGCAAAACATATTTCCATATTAGCCATGTTGTGAAAGAAAACACAGACTAAGAAAAATAAAGTAAAAAAAGTATGCTTCAATCTGCATTCATATTCCACCAGTTCTTTCTCCAAAAGTAAATAGTATTTTTCATAAGTCTTTCAGAATTGTGAAGTATTTCTGAGAATAGCTAAGTCATGCACAGTTGATCATCTTACAATATTGCTGTACAATATTCTCCTGGTTCTGCTCACTTCACTTTGTATTAGTTCATTCAAGTCTTGCCAAGTTTTTCTAAAACCATCCTTCTCATCATTTCTTATAGCATAATAGTATTCCATCACAATCATATGCCACAACTTGTTCAACCGTTCCACAATTTATGGGCATCATCTCAATTTCAAATTCTTTGCCACCACAAAAAGAGCTGCTATAAATATTTTTGTACATATAGGTCCCTTTCCTTTTTATAAAATCTCTTTGGGATACAGATCTCTTTGGGATTGCAGGGTCAAAGGGTACCTACAGTTTCATAGCCCTTTGGGCATAGGTCCAAATTTTTTCCAGAATGGTTGGATCAGTCTACAACTACAACAATAGTGCATTGGTGTCCCAATTTTTCCACCTCCCCTCCAACATTTGTCATATCTCTTTTCTCTTATATTAGATAATGGTAGGTATGAGGTGGTACCTCAGAGTTGTTTTAATTTGGATTTCTCTAGTCAAAGGCAATTTAGAGCATTTTCATGTGACTATAAATAGCTTTGATTCCATCTTCCAAAAACTACAAAGGTTCCTCTTTTTAAAATTAATATTCTCCAAGTGATGCTGTTTGACTGTAAACCATGGAATCACTCTTCAAATGTCTTTGGAGATTTAATTACAGGTCACCCACAGAGCAATGTGACAGTGCCTGGTGCTTGTGAGATATCTATACAATGCTACAAATGAAGATTCACACAGGAAAAGAAGTATAGAGGATGTCACCAGAAAGATGTATGACTGGAAAATGAGGTAATTGGTTACTCAGTAACAGTGAAAGACAACAGACGGGCAACCCATTCACTACATTGGTATTTATATAACAGCAAGACATCTAGAGGCCCCTAGCTCATTGGGTGAATCCCTTGTGGAGAATATATAAGACACAGATAAGAATCACACAGGATGAGAAGCCAGAGATGGGTTTCAATCAGTACCAATGAAGGAGTAGCCACATTGATGAGATCATAAATCTGTTGAAGTAACAAGGAATTTAAAGAAGTTAAAAGTGGCACCCATGAAGTCTTACTTCAATCCTTCATCATGATTTGGAATAACACTGAATTCTCAAAAGTTATGCCTGGAGAATGCAAACTATGTATTCCCCAATCTGTATGGTAGGTCCTTTTGTTGTTCTGTTGTTTCTGACACTTCATGACCCCATTTGGGGTTTTCTTGGCAAAGATACTGGAGTGATTTGTCATTTCCCTTTTCCAGCTAATTTTACAGATGAGGAAACTGAGGCAAACAAGGTCGGGGGGCTTGCCCAGGGTCACAAAGCCAGTAAATGTCTGAGGCCAGATTTGAATTGCCAAAGATGAGTCTTTCTGACTCTGTGCCCAGCATTCTATCTGCTGCACCACCTGGCTACCAATGGTAGGTCCAAGTAAGATAGTAAACCTTGAAAGAGAGGTTCAGTATGTGATGGTTGAATAACACAGAATTCAAGGTACCAAGATATCTAAGCTCTGACTAATTCTACTTCTGAATCTGAAAATTTTCTAATCAGTAGAAATCCAGTATCCTTCAGATAAGGGCAAAGTAATAGCTTAATATAATATATAATTGGCTTAAATGGTTATTTCTTAAATTTTATTTTACTAGATCACTATGTAGGAATTCTAGCTCCTAGGGCAAATTCACCTGGGGTCAGGAGGGGAGGGACAGGGTGAAGGTTGGGCTTGGAAAGGAACAGAAACACAGATACTACTGCTGAGTAGTACAGCTAACATGTGCTACCATCACTACTGATTTCATCACTGCTGCCAGGTGTCACATATTTCACTGGTCCTCAGGCCTGGCAGTGAAACATAGGTAGTCCCCCCGGTCAGACGCAGTCATACCAGTACAGTGGTGAAGGAAGACAGGCCCAGGTACAAGAGCATGATAATGACGGGATTCTCTGGAGCTAGAAAAGAGAGAAATGGTTGCATCAGTTTGGACAAGGCCAGTAAGGGACTACATGGTATACACACATGTATATACACACACACATATGCACAGATACAATATACATATACATATATGTGTATATATATGTATACCTGCATTGTGCATGTATATATATGTATCTATAGACACGTGTACATTTATACACTTATATATGATATTATATAGACATAGACAGACATGAATGAATGAAAAGACATTTATTAAGCATTATGTACCAAGTCCCTCTGACAAAGATCATATTTTTTCTTGATCTCACTCTCTAACCTTATATTTATCTCTTTGGACCAAGTTTCAGATTCCCCATGTTTAGTTATAGCTCCGGTTTTCACCCAAAAAGAAAGGGTTTTAACCTTACTCTATCTTTATCATTACTTTTGAAGTATGAGCTTAGGAACCATTTGACTTTCCAAAAGTTCAACATGCTTAGAAAAAAAAAATTTCTGATTTTGCCAAAACAAGATAGGGGCCATCAGAAAACTTAGAGGCGTATATGACATAGAGTACACATGAGTGAGTATACACATTCTTGCACAGAATGTGCTGTAGTGTAGGGAGAGCAGGAAGAACACAGAAAACAATATCAGGAGACCTGGGTTCTAGTCCTAACTTTACCATTTTGGAGGAAGACACATTGTACTTCTGGAACTTAATTTCCTCATTTGTAAAAAAAAAAAAAAAGTTTGGACTAGATCATCTTTTATAGTTGCTTCTAGTTCTAGGGTTCTTTGTTCTATATTTCCCTAGGGCTTAGTGTCTAAATCTATAGGTAAGGTTAAATAAGGGAATATGAGGAGGTGTTGAAAACTTGGAAAAAACAGTAAATCTCTTCGACTGATTTGGCATGTTAAGTGATCTCCCCTGGCTTAGACTGTTCTGCTTATGACTGGCCTTTAGCCTGTTCTGTTCTGGCTACTGTTCACATAGCTTTGCTCCTACTCTTAAAGTCTGAGTGCTCAGCTATAATGAAATGCTAAGTGGTCATATTGCCCTTCGGCCATCTGGAAGGGCTATTTTTATACAAGTTGTAGTCATATCTCTACTTCTCAGAATCAGGTAACTTCCCCTCCTTGAGGAACTAACCCTTCTGATTAGGATGGTGACCAAAGCACCTTCAAACTGGTGAAGGAGTAGAGACTTGGATTTCTACATGGTGAAACTTCACTTACCTGGGAACCTTCACTGTATGGCACAAACTGAGAACCTAGAAGTGTAGGTATGCACTTCCTTTGCACATTATTTTGTTACCCTCAGAAAAAAAAATTTTGAGATATTACTAGTACATGAAAGAGGCAATGGGATATAATGAAAAGAACACTGGACTTGGACCCTGGACGGATCTACATTTAAGTCTTACCACCAACACTTAATACTTTTGCGACCATGAAAAAGTCCCTAATCTTCTTTGAACCTTGAATTCTTTCAATGTAAAATGAGGCTAATACTTATAGAACCTAACTTGCGTGTTATTTTTGAGCTCAAATGTAATGTTTGCAAAGCACTTTTTGTACCTTAAAGTGCCATGTTAAGTATTAGTTATAGTCTTCATAACCAAAGTCTGCTACAGTATCTCAAAACCTAGCCTAAATGAGTAGATTATCCTATCTACATTTTGTGAGGCTGGTTAAAATTCATGCTAATACCTGTGTTACAGCAGCCTTTGGTGACTGTTGACATGTTGCAAGGATCGTATGCTGAATCATAGGATCATAGATTTAAATCTGGCAGAGACTTTAAAGGTTATGAAGTCCAAGTCCCTCATTTGACAGTTAAGAAAAGTGAGAGGCCCAGAGAGGTTTAGTGACTTGGCCGGTGTCACAGAGATACTAAATGTCCCAGGGGATGGAGCTTTGAACCATGTCTTCTTAATCTCAAGTGTAGCATTCTATTTACTACATTGTGCTACATCTCCCTAAAGTCCTTTTATATTCTAAATCTATTTTATGGCTTATGTTTAACATTAACTACCATAATAAAACATACAGGTTCAAGTTTTGGAAAAGCTCTATTTTGTTTTAATATCCAGGGCCACATTTAGAACATTGTTTCTAAGGAACTGATTATCCACCTTGTTCCTTGTTTGGTCTTATTTTCATGGCACTGATTAGCTATTAGAGAGGGTATCCATATAAATAAAAAATAGAAAGAAAAAAAGTGTCAAAGCAACCAAAGTATATCAGTACACTGAAGGTCAAGTTTGGCTACTACTTTGATCACTGGGAAGTCCTATAGACCTTTCCTCAGGGGTTAAGAGAATCTTTTTTTGCACACAATTCTGGCAGGCCTGGAGATCTTATTTCCCAGACCACAGCATATCAGAAGCACTGGAAGTCGGGGCTGGTGATACAGGAAGGAAGAGACTTTTGGAAGGGGCCAGTCATAATTGCTGACAGCCTAACAATCAAGGGAGGAAACAGAAATTTTTTAAAAGACAAAAATGGAAAAAGCTCAGCAAAATTTTTTAGTGCTTGGCCAAGCAGACATACATCTCAATTGACTCTGTGAACACCAACCGGTGATCACCATTCATAATGATGGTATTCAGTAACTGAGAAAAACTTAAATAATGTTCATTATTCTCTGGTTAGGACGTACACAAGTCCCCATCTCTGCTCCACCATTATGGTATTCAGGAGACCCTGGGATCTTAAAGACTCTACTAAAAGAAAACTAGTTCCAGAAGATTCTTTTGAAGTGAAACTCTCTAACAGATTGACTACCTGTCATCAGAGAACCAGCCTTGTTATTTTGGAGAAACTTATCACCAGAATAGCGCCTTTCACTTGACTGTTTTTTTTTGTTATTGGTTTTTGTCCATATCAACTCATGAAGATTATTTGGAGACGGTGTGATATGGTACAGTGAAGAGAATATTGAACATGAAATCAGAGAAAGTCGGTTCAAATCCTGTCTTTGATGCTCACTATTTATATAAAATGACAAGGGAGGAAGTCACTTAACCTCCATCAGTTTCCTCATCTGTAAAATGAGCCTATTGGACTAGACAATATCCAAGGCCTAGCTCTGGACCTGTGATGTGGAAGGGATGCAATTTTCATCAGTAGATAATAATGTCCCCCTATCTATGAAATCACAGTCCTTTTGAAGCACTGAAGTGCCCAATTTAAGCAGGCAAAGGAGTTCATAAATTACATTTCAGAATGTTTTCAATCCCCCCCCATAGGTGTTTTTCAAAGTTTGATATACCTCAAGAGGCAAGTTTGTATTATCCTAAATACTCACATATGTGGTTCAACCAAAGTACCCTACAATGTTAAGAAAATGAGGTGTTTCTTTGGGTCAAGAAGGTACTTCTGCTGTTTCGGGCAGATTATATACCTAGTAATGGGTAGAACCAGATGGCAAATTCATTAATTCGGATGCTACTTACATTTTGATTGCCAATTCTAACAATTTGTTTGAATTATAGATA
Organism: Pseudochirops cupreus; assembly: GCA_028627135.1. NCBI lineage: Eukaryota > Metazoa > Chordata > Mammalia > Diprotodontia > Pseudocheiridae > Pseudochirops > Pseudochirops cupreus. Next base: position 1,702 of record JAQQSU010017313.1, on the reverse strand, counting down.
TCTGAATTTCTTAGAAAAGTTAGTGCCAGAACTGACACAATTTAGAATCTCCTTTATATTTTTTCTTTGTTTTTTTTGAATGGTGACTCCACTAAGACTTTACTTAGTAGAGCTGGGAATACTTGGGCATCAACAAGGCACAGTGACTAAGGATACTGTTTCAAGACATGCAAGACTGGAGTTCAAATCTGCCCTTGACTCACTTGTCGTCGTGAGACCTGGGTAAGCTACTTGACTGCTGTCTGCCTCAGTTTCCTCATCTGTAAAATGGGTATAATAACAACAGCTACCTTCTAGGGTTATTGTGAGGATCAGTTGAGATAGCTTATACACATAGCACTTTTCAAACTATGTAAAGTACTATGTAAATACTAGGCTATTATTATTATTATTATTATTATTATTATTTTCCCATAGTGTCAGTCATCATCACTGTGATTATCTCTATCATCACACCTTCAAGTCCCAGCTAAAATCCCACCTTCTATGGAAAACCATTCCTGATCCTCCTTAATTCTATTTCCTTCCCTCTACTAATTATCTCCACTTTATCCTGTACGTAGCCTATTTGTACATAGTTGTTTGCATGTTGTCTCCCCTATTAGCTCCTTGAGAGCAAGGACTGTCTTTTACCTTCCTTTGCATTCCCGGCTCTTACCACAGTTCCTGGAAAACAGTAGGTGCTTAATAAATGTCTATCGACCTACTGACAGAGATAACATCAACTTGAAAAAAATTTAAGAACAATATTTTTAATAGATTCTGTAATGCTGAACATCCAAAATCTCTAAACTATGTAAAGAAAAGGTTTTCAAAATATGGAAACTTAGTGGAAGATGTTAAACCATGTTGGGATAAGTATATATTATTCCATTCTGTCTGCTACTAGAGCAGTACTTAAAATATTTTCAATGAACGTACAGAAGATGAACCCACCTCCCAATGTTTCCATTAAGTTACAACAAATTGATCATTTAATTCACCTATGCAATAATAATGTACCAAACACTAAAGATAAAAGAATGGGATAACAGAATAGCACTTGTCCCAGAATATTTCTGCCTGAGCGCAATAGAACATAAGATGAGAAAGAAATGATAATGACTGTCATAGTCGTGATTTAGGAATCTCACAACCATGATCATGATAACTGACATTTACATAGAACTACAAAGATTGAAAATCATAATAGCTGGTATTTATATGGGCTTTAAGCTTTGCAAAATTCTTTATTCAAACAATTTCATGTGAGGGTCCCTGTGACATAAGTACTGTAGATATTAGCATCTCCATACATCTCCATAAATAATGAAATTGAATTTCAGAGAGATTAAGCAATTTGCCCAAAGTCACACAGCTAGAATGTGTTGAAGGAAGAATTTTGAACCTAGTTCTTTCTAACTCATTACTAAGCCACATTGCCACATATGTAAATTGCACAAATGATAATATCTGATAGTAATATATTTTTCTTTTTTTTTTACTTGACTATGTATTTTTAATATCTTGTACAAAGAGTCCTCAAGGTCTTCAACCCACTGCTATCTCCACTGAAACACACCATGACGCTCATTACTATTCCTTTTTAGAAAAATCACCCAACTTCTCTCAACTTTATTTTAATATGTCAGCAGTCAAGAAGGATTGCCACATTGTGATCTAGCCTTCCTTCCACCCTGTTCCCATGTATGATCATATTTTC
>JAQQSU010017312.1:0-10730 GCA_028627135.1 Pseudochirops cupreus | reverse complement strand
GATCCAGATCCAGGCCGCTCAACACGAGAGCACTGGCCTGAGAACAATTGCTCAGTCCCCCTGCTGCCTGCAGGTCGCGGGCGGGAAGCTGCAACACCAGGTGGGTGCAAAACCTCTGCCTTTTCACTTTTCCACTCTGGAGGCCTTCCAGCCAGACTGCTTATCTCCCCTTTTCACAATTCCCACTCTCAGCTGCTGCTAATCCGCTCACCTGAGAGGCTCCTCCACTCCTCCCATCCAGCCGCCCCTGGGGCACCGCCGTGGCTTCAGGCAAGGCTGGTTTTGTTTCGCAGTGCTGATATGGTTCCTCGTAGCCAAGCTGACTTTAGTGGGAAGTATCTTTGTGTGCATTTTGGAGTTGTAGGATTGGTTTAGAGTCCTAATTTATGGGTATTTTGGGGTGGCTATGTGAGAGCTGCAATATGTTGCTGCTGCTACTCCGCCATCTTGGCTCCACTCCCCAGAAGTTAATTTATATTATCAAAATTTACTGTTAAAACTGATGCTGAGTGAGGAGAGCAGAACCAGGAGAACTTGGTGCACAATTATAGACACATCTTATCTGTGAAGACTGACTTTGATAGACTGGGTTCCTCTCAGCATTGCAAGGTTATAAGACAGCTCCAAAAGACACATGATGGAGAGGGATATGCACATTCAGAGAAAGAACTACAGAGTCTGAATGCAAATTGAATCAAACTACTTTCTTTCTCTCTTTTGCGTTTTGTTTTGTTTCATTCCTTCTTTCTCATTGTTCACTCCATTGGTTATAATTCTTCTTTACAAGTGGACTAATATTTAATGAGAAGGTATTAGTAGAACCTATATTGGAATAGCTACTGCCATGCGAGGCTGGGGGGAGGAGAAGGAGGAGGAGAAAATTTGAAACCCAAGAGATTGTGGAACTAAATGTTGTAAACTAAAAATAAATAAATAAATAAAACTTTAAAAAAAAAATCTAATCATGATCTGAGGTGTGTAACAGCAAACAATTTATCAGATATATAGCTCTTAGTAACTTAGGGCTAAGTATGGAAGGTGTGAGCTCAGTGTGGAATATGTGAACTCTGTCCCCTGTTGAGAGTGCATGAACTCCCCTGTTGACATGGAAGAAGAAGATTGGCTGAGACAGGAGGCTGTTGTGTCTATAAGAAGAATTCTAGAGACAGAGAGACAGAATTGGAATGTTGCTCCTGGTGAAGGAAAAATCGTGAAGACTGAAACCCGCTGAGAGAGAGAAAGAGAGAGACAGAGAGAGAGACAGAGAGACACAGAGAGGGGGGGGGGGGAGAGTTTCTTTCCCAGCATCTGGAAGCTGAGAACTGAGTTGGAGTCTTGTTGAGACCAGAATCTGGTGAAGACCACTTGGAAGGCTGAGAGGGGTTTCCTGGAAGGCCTCCTGCAAGGTTGAGAGGGCTTGCCTGGAAGGCCAATATTCCTTCTGGGTTCTAGGGCCACCTGAACTGCTGGAGGACTGAAGAAGCATGACCAGAATAAGACTTTATTTGTTTGTGGCCTGGCTGATCCTTGAGTTCCAGGCAAGAGATGTGGTGAAGGGTTTGAGATGTGCTGGGCCCTGTGAACTTCAGTGTGTGCTGGGCCCTGTGAACTTCAGTGTATGCTAGGGACTGCCCTGAGGACTGGACAAGTATCTGGAAGCTGTCTGCTTCTGAATCCAGGTGACTGGTAGATTCAGGAGGGAGCTGGGACCATGGAAGGGGATCCAGGGAATCAGAAAGACCACCCAGAGTCAAGATGAAGAAAAGGCCTCCCCTTGGATGAAATTGAGGTTTGCTGGACACTGAGGGGTGGAGGGTTTGTGTGGTTTTCTAATGACTGTACTAGTGATTAATGATAGTAGTCAGGAATCTAGATTAGTGACGGATTAAGTTAATGGTTGTCCCATGAGTGGAAAACTGATTATTGTATTGTGAATTGGTTGAATGATTGAGTACTGATTACTGTATTATGGATTTATTGAATGCTTTGTTCTAAATATTGTGGCCATTGTAGTGAAAACTGTGTGGCCATTCTAATGTTAAGCTGTTATGATCACTATATTGTGATTTTCTGTGATAAGATGTAATGTTGTGATTATTATATTGTGACATATTATAAATATTTGCCTTGATTTGTAATGGAATAAACAGAGTGTTCACTATACTGTGTAATCTGAACCTTAAAAGCTGTTCACAGTAGCATTCTTTTGGGAATCTGCTGGTGCATGGCATTAAAAGGTGCTTAAAGAATAATTAGAAAAAGAAAAACAGTCACCTTGAAATTCAAGCAGAGAATTGATGCACAGAGACGTACCTCTGTCCAAATAACCCCATTTTTAGCATATTCCACATGATAGGGGGAAAAAAGGAACATTAACAGTATTTCCAACTCATAATACAATTTTTTGCCATCTGCATAATTGATTAAAATCTCCTTTTCATATTAATATGCAGTATTAGGAATTTTATAGCAAGAGAACTTTTTGTCACAAAGAGTTCCAAAAATGGTTAGGAAATGGTCAAAAAAGAAAGTTTGTTATAAATTATATCCAGGTTATCAGTACGTATTGAGTCAGCTAGGTGGTGCCATGGATATAGCATGAAACTTTGAGTCAGGATGACCTGAGTTCAAATCTTGCTTCAAATGTTTTCTAGCTGTATAACCCTGAGAAACTCACAAACAATTCTGTGCAAGAGTTTCTTCATCTGCAAAACAGGGTTAATATCACTTTCTTCACAGAGTTATTGTGGGAACATAATGATTTACATATATAAAACTTTTTGCAAACCTTGAAGTGATAAAGAAATGATCACTATTAGTATTAGTTATGCACAACTATATAGAAGAGTCTGTCAAGATGAAGATCATTGCACTAGAAGCAGAAGCCAAGGATCTCAGTCCAGCTCGACTATGTTCTGTATGTAATATGTGATCTCCAGAAGGTCTCTTCAGTTCTCTGGGCTGCATCTACAAATGGAGGCGATTGAACTAGATAATCTCTAAGGAGACTTCCAACTCTAGAGGTAATATATTTACATTGATTTACAAAGGAACACACACACAAATACTTGTGTGTATATACATACACATTTTATATGCTCTAATTACTCACTCACTATTGATATTTGTGTGTAAACAGAAAATAACTTTTTTTCTGTCCTATCTGTTCTGTCAAACGTAATGTCATCACACTATGACCTTTTCAGTATTATGTGATTTGATTCACTTCCCATGCTCATCTTTTGATGTTTACAAACCCAGTAACCTATGATTTGAACCGACAACCAGTCAAAATGGAGAATGGTGAAAAGGTCAAAACAATAGTATTTACCGTACAACTCTCTTCAGACATATGAGAGAATTTACATTTTGAATTCTGTCTCTGATGGCAGACTTGCCCAAAAACATAAAGACAGACCAAATTGTGACTCTCTTGTGACAACAACTGTGGCAATGAAAGGAAAATACAAGATAACTGTGTAATTAGAAGTGTCTGGATATGGAGTTTAACATTTAGTTTGTGAGGATCTGCCTTCTTGCTTGCCCACATTTCTCTGGAACATGAGTTAAAAAAAGAATACAAAGCTCATTTAATTTCATTTTTTTCCCAACAGGCAATAAATTTAATAATGCATTTTTTAAAGTTTATCAGACTTTAAATTATTTTTCTTCTCTACTTCATTTGAGAGGATGAGTAAATGAGGTGGGAGTTGTGCAGTCTATTAAGATATGTTTGTCAGGATGGGAAATCATTGTACAGTTAATGCACAACATTTTCAGTGGCCACAGTCTCCATAATAAGGCTTTATGGCATTATATACACATACTTGTCAAACAGCTCTAACTTGCTTCCCACAATTGTCTTTTCTGACTCACACATTTTTAAATTACATGACTGCATGCTATACATTTTTAAACTGTGGCTCTTGGTTGAGGTTTATAGGTTTTAGTATAAATTTGTCAGAAATTTCATTCATTCAATAGACCTATTACATGAAAGTTAAGTGCTTACTGTGTGTACATTTCTATTGAAGATGCAAGAATGAATGATATAGTCTCTGTTTTCAATCAGCTTGAAATGAAGTGAGGGAGTAGAGACAAGTATAGAAATAATCTTAATGAATAGCTGGATTAGGAAACCACCACCAAAAAGAGGTACAAATTAAATGCAATGTGCATAGAGGAAAAAAAAAATAACATCTAATTGGTAACATTGGAGAAAAATTAATGAAAGAGGAGCCATTTTCCAAGACTTATAGAGCCCTACAGGTTCTATTACGACATGTCTTCTATGTGTTTAGCAAGATGATTCAGGATTCCTTGGACTATATAACAATGCAAATAATTTTATTCAATTACTCTCTGATAAGATCAGGTGAGGCATAAAAACAAGATTTGTGCTCACTAAAAGTATCCTTCTCTGTGATGAAGGTGAATCAATGCAAAATACAAATTGAGGAATTATTTTCTTTGAGTGTTGAAGTCTTCAACATGCTTTTCTTTTCATAAGACATTGCATCAATTCTATTAAGCCCAAAGACATTGAAGAGTCTGTTGGGAGAGATCTATAATTAGTCAAAATAGTCTGGCAGGAAAGACAAATGGATAATGAATGTTTATTGCACTAATTTTAATACGCATCTGAATGAACAACCTGTAGAGTTATCAAGTAGTATGTTTATCTGGCTGCCACCAGTAATCTTGGCCAAGGGTCTGAAAAAAGGAGAGTCTAAATTGTTTTAGGGAAACTATCAAGCCCTTTTTTCAACCTAAGCTTCCCAAAACAGATGCATTTTTTCAATACAAGCATTTTACCAGTGATGCTATATGACAGAGAAACCAAGAATTGCTTTGCTTTCAAAGTATTAAAGATTATATATCACTTAAAGGACAACACAAGAGTGCACAGTATTGTGAGCAGCATATAATCTACAGCCCCCACAAAGAAAAAGACTAAAGGATATGGTCAAAGAGTTATATGACAGAAAGAGAAAATGGGCTGGTAATCTAGTAAGGTATGACAGATAGCTAGAGTTCCACTGTACCTTTCTGCTGTCAAGAGAAATTAAAGAAGGTCTCCAGCATATTAGGCAGAACCCCATCCAGAATTATTGAGAGGACAAGGCCAATTCAGATCTGGGAGATAAGCATGGATAGAGTATTATCTGCATCACTGAAGAGAACTACCAGATAGATGAGATCAAAAGTCATCTGAGTATTAGAACAACACATTGACAAGTGAAGATATGGGGCAGAGGGGAGAGAGAGATAGAAAGAGAGAGAGACAGAGACAGAGACAGAGAGACAGAAACAGAGACAGAGGGACAGAGACAGGGAGACAGAGTCAGAGACAGGGAGACTGAGACAGACACAGAGAGATGTGACTTTAGAGGCAAAACAAAAATAAGGAGGTAGAAAAAGATGAACTATGTTCATTGCTCAATCTGTAATCTGACTGGGTTCAAATCTTGGTTCTGTCATGATCTACTAACTTGACCTTATGTAGTTCATTTTCTGGACCTCAGTTGTCTATCTATAAAATTGAGGTTGGATTAAATAACCTTTTGTTGGGGTTATTGTTGGGGTTTGTTGAGGGTCACAGATGGTCTAGGGATGACAGGGATGGTCGATAAGCCCGCTCACCTGTTATCTCTATGGCCATAATGTCTGGATAGGCTCTCCAAACTGTGCTCTGCACTGTTTCCTGATAACATGGGCGTCAGTCCTGTTCTAATTCCTATTGACATATCTGTTATGCATGAGTAGAACACTGGTACAGCACAGATACAGCATGGATACAGGATGAACTGTCATGTTTACATATAGGATGTTAGAGAGTATAAAAGAGCTTGCTTTATGTTGAATAAATGAAGACTTTCACCATCTCTGTCTCCTGCCTCATCACTGTGTTTGAGATATCGGGTGGCCTGAGGAGGACTCAGCCACACCCCCATGAGCCAGAAGTAATAACCTTTATGGTCTCTTCCAGTTCTAAATCTCCACTCCCATGAAATAGCTTAGTTTGCCTAGAGTGGAAGATACATATAGGAGAGTAAAAGATAATGAAGCTTGGTGGAAGTTGTGTGTGTGTTTTCCTGTTTGTATTAATATACGGTTCTATAAAAAATCAACTATAGGAATAAGAGAAGAAAAAGAAATTGTGAGAATAAGCAAGGCAGAGAAAACAAAATTACCTCTATTTACAAATGATATGGTGGTTTATGTAAAGAACCTTAGAGATTCAACTAAAATTAATTGAAACAATTAATAATTGCACTAAATAGTACAGGGGTTGAATATGCAATAAGTTCCTACATATCTGAAAACACTGGGTGTTGTAGCCAAAATGCTGATTTGTTTTTTCTTGAATATCCAGATTTGTTAGTGATGAAGGGCTTCTGCTTAGGTTAGGAAAGGTGGGTCATTGTGTTATGATAAACACAAATGAAATAATAATAAAATTTTTAAAGTTACACAGAGGGAAAGCAAGAACAATTCAGAAGAGGGCATAATCACCACAATTTGTTACCACTTTATTAAGCCTGTATGTATATCTATATATATATCTATATCTATATATCTATATATCTATATCTATATCTATCTATCTATCTATCTATCTATCTATCTATCTATCTATCTATCTATCTATCTATATATACATTTCATAAAACAAACTTGGTAGAAGAATTTAAGTACTTTGAAAAATCTTTCTTTTTGTTCTTCATGTCTTAAAAATTTTCTGAGTTTGTTAATTTGTGAATTCACCCCCCAAAAAAGAGAATATTTTTAAAGGAAAAAAAAGATAATCTCATGTCATTCTGGAGTCATGAAGAATGTTTAATTCTGGGATAAGAAATTCGGAATTTTTTTTCTTTTTTTTCTTTCTTTCCACTTTTTTTTGGGGGGAGGGCAATTGAAGTTAAGTGACTTGCCCAAGGTCACACAGCTAGTAAGTGTTAAGTGTCTGAGGTCGAATTTGAACTCATGTCCTCCTGACTCCAGGGCCAGTGCTCTATTCAATGTGCCACCTAGCCACCCCATCTTTTTTTTCTTTAGTCAAGAGAGATGCATTTAATGTTTTTGAGTCAGAAAATGATTATCAGAAAGAATTATTGAATATTTTTCTATCAGAAAATTATGAGCATGATGCTTTTATGAAAAAAAAATACCTGGATAGTTTTATATGAATCGATGCAAAGTGAAGTGAGTCGAATCAGTAGAACAATGTACACAGTAACATCAATATTGTATGTTGATCAACTGTGATTGACTTAACTATTCTCAGCAATACAAAGATCTAAGATAATTCTGAAGGACTTATGATGAAAAAACTGCTATCCACCTTCAGAGAAAGATCTGAATGGGGTATGAATGCGGATCAAATCATACTATTTTTACTTTTTTTTAATGAGGTTTTTTTTGTCTGTGTTTTCTTTCACAACATGACTAACAAGGAAATATGTTTTGCATGACTCCACATCTATAACATATATCAAATTGTCTGCTTTCTCAGTGAGGGGTGACAGAGGGGGAAAGAGATTTTGGATGTCAAAATTTAAAAAAAATGTTTAAAGTTGTTTTACATGTACTTGGAAAAAATTAAATTTTTAAAAAATTATCAAAGATAATTTCAAATTTTCAAGTCTGTATCACTGAAAGAAAGATTTTTTTAAAAAACATAAATAGTGAAATCAGGAGAAGTTGCTTTGGGAAAGACTGATGAGTTAAGTTTATGGCAGGTTGAGTTTGAGACTATAGCAAGACTGTCAATTAGAGCTATCCAGTAGCTCATTTGGAGATGGTAGACAAGAATAAAACATCAGTGTTCGTTTAGAGATTTAGGACTCATTCAGATAAATATGAAAGCTAAAGTTGTTCACTAGCTAAAATATCCAGAAGAGAAGTCCTACAAAACAGTTAGGTAACAAATATTAAAAGGGAGATTTGAACTTATTTAGATTACTGAAGTCAATGTAATGAGGCACGATTACCCTTAGAATGTAGAAAGAGGTAGAAAAAGATAGCAGTCAGAGATGAATGAGAATAAGAACATGAGAAGAATAGATGATGACACCCTAAACTTAAATTCAGTTCCTTTTTTGAGCATTACGAGATGAGAGATATGACATAGATATAGTTTACCTAGATTTTAGTGATATGGGTGCTCTCAGGTTTTTTTTTCTTTTATTTTTTCTCATTTTTTCAAGATGAGGAACAGAAAAAAAGAATATATACAATCATAGACATATTTCAGGATTTTACCTTGTATTGTTCTAATACCTTACTGAAAATTAAAAAAAAGGTTGAAAATTGAGTTCTTCATAACATTAACTGAATTTATTCAGTTTTGAATTATTTAACTAAATTATGAAATTATACAATTCAAGACTTTCTGTTTAACTTTTATATTATAGACATTATTGTGTTTCCATAAGAGAAGTGTATTTTTTTATTCATAAAACAATGGACCATTTAAATTAAATGATTTAATATAACAGGAAGCAATACCTTTGATCATATTACAATGTTCAAGTAATTATTAGAAGAAGGTTAACCCTTTGCTTCCCCTCATTTTTCCTGAAGCTATGATATGTAGGATTTCCTTTTAATTAACATCAACTTAATATTATCCATACACATGTCATTGTATGAAAACACATTTTTATCATGTGCCTTAGAGACAAATATAATCTCTTTTTCAAATTTATTCAAAAAAGTTGTATTTGGGAAAACAAGATTTCCTTTAAGAATTTAAAAAAAGCCTATATCCTGTAGAAATATTTTGAATGTTACATATGTAAAATGCTTTTAAACTATAATTTTGCAGTTGAAAAGTGAGCCACTTTATTGTTACATCAATGTAAAACAGTACTAATATTTTAAAGTAAAATTTTATCTCAAATTATAGTTTAGGGAAATTTAAAACATTGACATTTTATAAAAGGCTTTTTTGAAATAAAGTAAAAAAGAGCAGAGAAAGGACCCCTAGCTTTAAATACATTTTCTGACTTGATGATTTAGCATCCTTACGTTAGGTATTCTACAAACTTTGGTAACATTTTACCAATGATTGTATTTAAATTTTCACTTATTACTTATTTTCTAAAAGGCAGTTCCATTAATTAGAATCTCTTTCTTGATGGTAGAGGGTTACAGGAAATTTTCATTGAAAGAATCATGATGTTCCACTGATTATGTGGTACCAGAGATTAAAAAAAACTGAAGTTTTTAGAAATAATTTCTGTGGGAAAACATGAGACAGAAATTTTATAATTAAGCTAAAATGGAGTAAGAATCAGAGATATAGACTTAATAGAAATAATTGAATCTTTAAAGACTGATAACTAGATTTCATAGCCACATTAATTTGATAGCTATATGAATTTATAAATTTATGAATAATTTCCCTATAAATGTGGATTCTAACCATTGGTCATTTAGAGCATACCCTAAAAAAATTCATATGGAATGGGATTCAGATTAAGAATTAAAAAGACTTCTTAAGTTATATATAAATAATTAGTAATGAATAATTTAGTAATTTCCTAGATACTTGAATTCCAATGCTTTAGTCAGGTAATTGTGTTTTTAGTATAGATTTTCCTATTTCATTATGGTGCTTTTGAGAGTTATGTTGTTTTTTTTCTCTCTTGATCCCCTCTTCTTCTAGTCCCTTTTAATAGGAAGCATAATGGACTGGACCCTTAGAAATATTTTAGACTAAGTACCAGGAATCTTAGGTCATATTTCCTGGATTATCTAGAGTTTCTAACTTTTGTATAAAAAATATCTTGAATTCAAATCAGCACACACTTGGGTTATTAAACTCGCAATTCAATTTTATAGCTATCTAATGTGGGCATAATTTTCCAAAATCAAATTTTCCTGTGCAACAAAAAAGAAGAAATTCAATATTTAAAAAACTTGTTTTACTGATAATGTGAATTTACATAAATTTATAGTTGTAAATTTTTTCTATTTTTTTGTTTTACTTTCTAAATAGCCTCTCTTGAGATTTAGAGTTAAATTCAGTTCACATTCAGATTTGCTTTTCTAAATCAAAATGTGAGAAGCCCAAAATTAAGATTTTATAATATAGGGGGCGGAGCCAAGATGGCGGCGTAGCAGCAGCAACATATCACAGCTCTCACATAGCCACCCCAAAACACCCATAAAATAGGACTCTAAACCAATCCTAGAACTCCAAAATGCACACAAAGATACTTCCCACTAAAGTCAGCTCAGCTACGAGGAACCATATCAGCACTGCGAATCGAAACAAGCCTGGCCTGAAGCCGCGGCTGTGCCCCGGGGGTGGCTGGACGTGAGGAGTACAGGAGCCTCTCAGGTGAGCAGATTAGCAGCAGCTGCAAGTGGGGATTTTGAAAGGGGGAGATAAGCAGTCTGGCCAGAAGGCCTTCAGAGCGGAAAAGCGAAAAGGCAGAGGTTTTGCACCCGCCTCAGCTTTGCAGCTTCCCACCTGGGGCCTGCAGGCAGCAGGGGGACTGAGCAATTGTTCTCAGGCAACAGCTCTCACGTTGAGTGGCCTGGATCCAGATTGCCATCTTGGGCCTTGGTCTTGGAATCCTTGCTATCCAGTCAGCCACAAGTATATAGGAAGAGTTCCCAACCTTTTCCTAAGAGCTACAGAAGCCAGGAGGACACCAGCAAATTAAGAACAGAGCTTTCCCTTCTGGAAGCAGAGCCCCACAGAGATTTAAAAAAAA
>JAQQSU010017311.1:0-10731 GCA_028627135.1 Pseudochirops cupreus | reverse complement strand
TTCCAGTACTTGAAGACACCCCTCCCCACCCTAACCCCCCAGGCTGTTTACTTAACCAGTTCTGAGTCTACCAAATGGTAGTGTGATGTAACTTCCATTGATCTGTCTTCTCAATAAATGTAGTATAATAGCATTTTCCTGTAAAATATTTTGTTGAATAATAAATCTATATGCTTACAGCATCCCCTGCATCTACCAGTATAGAAACTCTATTAAAATTAAAAATATATGTTTGTACGTACACATATACAAATATATATATATATATATATATGTATGTATGTATGTATATGTATATATGTGTATCTGCACATGTTTTGTATCTACCTTTCTCCCTAACAGAGATCCACCCTTGTAACAAAGCATTTTTTAGAAAGAAAATAAAAAGTAGAAGAAAAGAAAGAATAAAGAAAACCAAACACACGAAGATATGACATGAAAAACTTCAATTTATTCTAGCAATAAATTTCATTTTCCCTGAAAACTTAAGGAGTAGAGAGATGTCGCTTCAGACCTTTTTTTTCCTTTCTTGATCAGAGATGAAACTGTATTTATTTTATGTAAAAGTATCGCTTTGAATTGGACATATATGAAGACTGAACATTTTTCAATCACATTGAAAATTTTCCTTGTTCATCAGACATGTTTGGGGTAAGGTTTTCATATATTCACCTTTCTTATTGGGGATCCCGTAGATAACTCTCATATTTAGATGATGATTTGCTATAATTGGAGCTTAATAACTTGGGAGTTGAATAGTGTGGCTCGTACATTATTCAGAAGTTTTATCGTGTTATAATGTGAAGAGACCTTTGAATGACAACTAGTAATTTCCTGCTAAGTCCTTCCTAAAGGAATTACAAAATATTTTCAACTTATTAAACGGAAATATTTTATCAGTAAGACACTAGTAACTGCTCTTCTTCCACATCAATCTCTGCAGTGTGATAAGTGTCCTCTCATTTCTTTAGTAGGATAAATAGGAAGAGGGTGACTTATTTTTCCTTGGAATGAAAATAGAAGATTTGAAAATCATTTAAACTAATAATTGGCATTTTATGAAGCACTTGGAAGGTTGCAAAACATTTTACATAAATTTTCTCATGGTATCCTCATAAGAACCCTGTGTACTAGGTACTAAAGCTATTATTATCTTCGCTTTACATATGAGGAAGTTGAGCCTCACAAATATAAAGTAACTTGCCAGTCATCACACAGCTAGTAAATGTCAAAGATGGGATTAACCCCAAATTTTCCTGACACTCAGAATCATTTCACTAGACTGTGACAGCTTCAAAGCAAAATATACTTTGGTTAGTGTATTTCTTCTGATTAAAAACAATCTTCTCAGAATACTAAAAACATTTAGTTGTTTGTCTACATGAATTATTTCCTCTATTAGACTATAAATTCCTTGAAAGTAGGGATTAGTTTTCCTTTCCTTTTCTCTCCCTCCCTTCTTCCTTTCTTCTTTTCTTCCTTGCCCTTTCCATTCCTTCCTTTTATCTTGCTTTCTTTGTCTTTTTTTCTTTTTTCTTTCCTTCTTTTCTAAATTATTTATAATCAGGGTTATAGTTTATATTCAAGATTACATTACACTGATATACAGGATTGCAAATGAGAAAATTGAATTTCAGAGCAGTGATGAAACTTGGATAAGTTCACTCACACATATTAATAGCAGAGCTGGTGTTTGAAGCAGGTCCTAAAGACTTCATACATAGTGTCCTAGTCTGCACATATGAAGTGTGTGTGTGGTGGGGGGCGGGGGGGAAGGGATATTAAGTGAGGATATCAGCAAGCTATTTTTTACTTGCTTAACTAGGGCAGAGGGAAGAAAGAACAAGAACCATATAGAATATCCTCTCTACCTTAGCTTTCCACTTAAAAGTCAATTTTTCTCTGCAACATGATCTGCTTTTAGATTTTTTTCTTTTATATTGCATCCAGCTTTCTAACAAAGAAAAGTACTTTAGGAATATCTAATAGTGATCATAATGACAAAGTATAAAACATTTAGCCCTAGGAGTACCTCACCTCTCTGCTTTAAGAAGTCCTACATTGTTTTTTACTAGTTCTTGAGAAGTGCCATACTGCAATTGTAGTATGCACCTCTTGATTTATCATTCTTCTCACCTCATTAGAAATGTCACTTTTTAAGTAGTTTTTCCAACTGTATGTAAAGATATTTTTTAGCATTTGCTTTGTAAGATTGTGAGTTGCAAGCTTTTTTCCTACTCTCTTTCCTCTCCTGACTCTTTCTAAAATGGTAAGCAATTTTATTTGGTTATATGTGTTTATTCATGTAAAGTATATTTTCATATTAGTCACAATTGTGGAAAGAAAACAGACATGTTTTTTTTCATTAAATAAAAAAAATGAAGTAAATCAAAGTAATATGCTTGGAGATATATTTAGAGTTCATCAGTTCTTATTCAGGATATTGATAGCATTTTGTATCATGAGTCCTTTTTTATTTGCTTTGGAACCAATGCAGTGCAATTACTGCCGAGAAGAGTTAAGTCATTCATACTTCATCATCACAGATGGTACTGTTACTGCTTACAATGCTTTCCTGATTCTGATCATTTTGCTTTGCATCAATTCATACATGTATTTCCACGTTTTTTCTGTAATCTGCTTGTTTGTCATTTCTTATTGAATTCTATCACGTTCATATATTACAACTTCATTCCTCAACTGATGGACATCCCTTCAATTTCCCATTTTTTTGGCATCAGAAAAACAGTTTATCTGTATCTATAGCTATTTGTATAAGTGTGTGTGTGTGTGTGTGTGTGTGTGTGTGTGTGTGTGTGTGTGTGTATCTTTTGGGAATACAAATCTAGTAGTATTGCAGGATCAAAGTGTATGCATGGTTTGATTGTCCTTTGCCTCATTAGAAACTTTGAATTTGTGAAAAACCTACCAAGTCTGTCTTTTTTCTCCGCTTCTTCCTTCCATTTCTCTTCTTTATTTTCCTTCTCACTTTTTAAGTTCTTATTTCACTTCCCATTTTTCTCCATCATTTTAACTAATTTTAATTTATCTCAATTTTTCTCCTTCTCTAACCTGTTCACTCAAAATTTTTCTCTTTCAACTCTATCCCTTCTCCTTCTAGCTATTTTCACCTTCTTATGCACCAATTTATCTTCAAGTCCTTCCAAATTTCCACTCTCTTAATTCAGCTTGTGGTTTTATTCACAATTCTCCACACCCTCCAAATCTCTTTCATAATTCCATCTCATTTTATTCAAGTGACCCCTCCTATTTCATCTTCTATCCAACTCTATCTCATTGAGATTAGAAAGATCTGTATCTTGCCTTTTGGGGAAAAAAATCATTTGTTAGGGTGAGCCCAATTAAAAATACAACATATTAAATTGTGACTGCTCATCATTTTCTTTTTTTTTAAATCCTCATATCCATGTCTCTGCCTAAAATAGTACCATGAATACTGTGGCTCTGTAAGCATTTGCTTTTGATATATCCATAGTAAAAACTCTATGCTAACCCTACATAAAATGTTTACTCTTTTTATTTCGCAAATTCATTTCCTTTACATTTTCTCTCACATTTGTTTTATTTCACTGGGGTAAAATAAAGCCTGAACATGTTTTGCTTTTTTGTTTTGTTTTGTTTTGATTTTGGTTGTTTTTTTTAGGTTTTTACTAGAATATAACTGCCTTTCCTTTGGAGATAAGAGAGTGCGTATCATGTCTTTACATGAAATATTTCCTTGGTGCCATAGGGAGCTATTTTGGCCTACATTCTAATATGTCTAAGTCTTTAGGTTAATTACAGGCTGATATATGACCAAAGATGCCATGATCTCTTAAGGAGTTACCATTACAGTTAGCTTCCTCACATGGACATTTTAGGCTTAGGATGCTAGCTCTAGTTTCTGGATTTTAACAAAAGCAGATTAGAGTTGGAATAAATGACAGAAATTTCACAGAGTTAATCATAAGCCTTTCTTTCTGAAATCCCTGTACTTCAACCAAGAGCAAACAAAGAGGAGGATATTAGAGTAGGGGTGTTAAAATCTAAAATAAGAGAATGGAAAGATCCTTTTTAAAAAAAAGTCAGACTCTAACAATTTTTTATCTTTGAAATATTATCATTTAAAATAAGGTAAATCAGCCACCTTTTCAAATATTCAGGATCTGGCATTTATTTCTATATTTCTATTATTTTTTTAAATTATGGTTCCTATTAAAAGGTGTATATTCCTACTGTGAAAAATCAAACTTGTTAAGTTTGTGTACCATTTGCAAGCCAATTTGGCATAAGCTCTTAACTAAAAATAAGTAGGTAGAAAATTACCCCACTTCCCCCAAGGAAGAGTGCAAGTAGGTATCCTGTACATATTTGTGCTGCTTTTGCTATTTGTCACTCAGCACACAAATTCAAAAAGTTTTGGTATTTTTTTTTTTCACTCAGCAGTGAAAAAGATGATTTTTGAATTCCTGACATCATGAAATAATTTTTAAAAATTCATTTATTCTTCTGATATTAGTGTTCCATTTGGAGAATACCCTTCTGTACACTAAGTTAACATACTATATTCCTTTCCTGTAATGTTAGTGAACTTAAGGAAAGTAAACTTTTGATGTCCTGATTGTGACTGTTTTCAATAAGTGTTTTTTTAGATATGTGATCAGTTTTTCAGTACATTATCACAATTGTCAGAGGTATTAATTTGAAGAAAATTTTCTGAGAGAGATATGTAATTTTTTTTGTTCCCTTTTACAAATTTCCTTCTAAATTAACTGTATGAATTAAAGCAAAGAAAAGGGTAATGGGGGTGACTTGTCTCTTCCTTTTAGCATCAGTGTTTCACTGAATGTAGTTGTTTTTCAGAATTAGATGATTATTGTTAGAGTGTGATATCATCCAGTATTTCTTCTGAAGAGAAGAGTTGTTTGCAGGGTGGTAAGATAGGGAACAAAGGAAAACCAAGTAGAGCTGTCTCTTATGTGACATAGACTTAATACATTTCCAAGTCCGCAGATTTCTCTCACATTTGGAATTTTTAAATATGATTAAAAAATCACATAATTATTTTTGAGGACAGTAGAATTAATATTTTGATTTGAACTTGATATGTTTCTAAAGGTTTAGAAAAGAATCTTTTCCCATTAGACATTGATTTTCTTGTAAATATCTTTTTATTTTAAAAATGAAATGGTAAATTTGAAAAAGGAAAGAAAGACAGCATTCCTCAGGGTTACCTCTACATTAGTTTTGACAGATAACTGAAGTTGAATTTGTTTGGGTTACTTCCAGTGAAGATAAATGTAATAAAAAATAAAGTAGTATAGCTTAATGGATTTCAGACGTGGAATAGATCTTAGAAAGCATCTAATTCAAACACCTTATTTCATAGAAAAGGAATCTGATTCTTAGGGAGGGTAAACTATTTTTATTTTCATGATCACAAAGGCAGTGAGTTACAGAGACAGAGCACAACCCTGTGTTATCTTGGGATCACTAAGACATACAATTTCTAGGAACAAAATCAGGATGAGCAGTTTGTTATCTGCTGCTGTTAAATGATATTTGTAATATTGTATTCAATTGAAGTTGTCAGGATGAAAATTTAGGTTTAATATCAGGGAAATAAAAGGATCATACCAATTACATTTATCCACATGTGGAATGAGCTACCTTGGGAGGTAATGGGTTTCCTCATCTTTTAATGTCTCTATATAGATATTGAATGTTGTTGTCTTGTTTAGAATGTGGATTGATTTGTGATTATAGCTCATATTAAGATGGCCACAATGTTTTTATCTAACTCAAAATCTCCATGTTTCTGTGATTCTGGTAATATATGCTCACATATTTGGAACATTTTCCCACTGTACCATTCTTTACCATATATATATATATATATATATATATATATATATATATATATATATATATATATATATATATATATATATACACACACACATACACACACACACACACACACACACACACACACACACACACACACATATATCTGTAAAAGAGGCTAGGGACAAATCCTCTAATCTTTCTACCTGGTTCTATCATTGCTAGGGTGTGCATCTAGAATGACTCCGATACACTTTTGTTTCTTAACATTTCAGTTTTTCTCTCAGAATAGTGTTTTAACTTGATAAAATGGAAAAAAAAATCTTAATATAGTGTTTTATAGTATTTATAATTTTTCCTTTCTTTACATTTTCAGTCATTACTGACAGTAATCCTTGGTATTGAAATTTCTACCAGTCTCCTACTTAGTCCATTCTTCATTAGTTCATGTCACAACCCAGTTGCTTTTCTAGAATTGTTGTCATATGTTTTTTTTTTTATCCTATAATGAAATTTCCACAAGAGGGATAATTCAATAAACTTGGAGATTTCTTCTAAGTCTATTGAAAGAATATAGAGACAAATCCCGTGAGTAGGTTGTCCATGAGTTGTCAATCCACTGCACAGGAAAAGTGTGCCCCTTTTGAATTGATAATATAGAGATTGAGATTGATAGAGAACAAGATTGGATATAGATTCTAAGCCACAATTAATCACTCGTATTTTATGTACCTTAAAAAAACGGACTTTCCTTCAGGAAGTAGTTTAGGATCATCAAATTAGATGCATAATTTTACAAAGACAATCTAATTTTCTCTCTAACTTTCCTTCCATTCTGCACAGAGTTCATCTTATATCTATAGTGTTTTAAAGTTATAAATACTTATGAAGCAGAAACTAGAAAATACGCATTATTGCACTGATGTTTCCCCACATGTATAGGTAGTTTCATCTCATTTAGATGATTACAAATCTCAGTTAAGAGGTTAACGAATCTTTTGAAGTTTTGTACCATCACCACAACATAATTCACAATAAAATCTAGAAAACTCAATTTCTATAGTAAATCTTATTTTTGTCCTGTGAGAAATACATTATTACCAATTATAGCTAGAACAATTTCTAAGAATACATTTCAATCTTTTGTGCAATAACACCAATACAATATTCACAGCACCCATGGTGGTGATAAATATGCTGCTGTAGTTGTGAATCACACAATGTAAAAGACTCTCCACATGGAAGACAGAACCAAAACATTTATTCAAATATCAGAGAGCCAAATCTCAATAGCAGAAAGCCAAATTCATCATAGCGACCAAGAAGTTGGTTCACATAACCAATGCAGTGAGCACTGACATTCCCAAGTCTTCCCTTTATCAGGCATTCAAAACAAAACAGGTTCCCTTAAGCAAAAATGTACCTCTCTCACTCACAGTAGCTGCTCTGCTTCAATGCTGCTTGCTTCCAGCTATTCTGGCTTTATCTCTTGCTTGCTCCTTCCTGCTCTACCTTTCCTGTTTCATCCTTTCAGGAAGCTCTTCCCACCATGGGCTCCAAGTGATTTAATTTAGCCTATTAAGGAGCAGGAGAGTCTTCAAATTCCCATTTCCATTACATATGCCTTTATTAATATTAAAATTTTTATCAAAGTTCCCTCTGTTGTTATGGATATGAAGTAAATCTTTATGTTCTGGAAAGAAATAGGGGACATTTTGTTAGATAAAACTTTGAGGACCAAATTTCTTTCCATGAAATCAAATAATTTTGAAATAATGAATTGGTAGTAAATACTATAGCATACATAGAATTCACAACACTTTTCAGTCAATTGTATAACCAAAATATAGAATTTACTCTAAAGTTGAACTTAAATATAAACTACTACCTAATGTAAAGTCACCTTGTGTAAGAAAAAGAAATGAGCAAGATTAAAGGAAATATGAACACCTAACAAATTTCATTTAGAAGGTACGGTAAAGACTGAACATTCTCCTATTAAGTATCTAGCTACAAAACCAGAGGAAAATGAAAAGTTTTCAGCAACATATAGAGATAGAAATAATGCTACTAAGTATGGTAACTAAAAGTAGAGTCACCTTAGTTTACATAATTTGTTAGGATTTCTCTAATACTCAGGAGGGCCTTAGATAGTACACTGAAAGTAATATAGATGCCTCAGACAAATCAGTCTCTGATTTTTCTCCCCAGAAGTGATATACAAATGCTCAGGAAAATAATAAAACAAATTAAAAAAAAACTAATACTTGTATTTAACATAATCAAAAATATTAGCCAGACTAACACTGTCTCAATACTAATTCAGTACTAAAATATAGTGTGACTGAAATTTTGACCCAAAATATACTGGCTTGCAATCTTGTGTTCAAATGTGATTTTTAGTACTAAATTTCTGCTGGAATTGGAAAGACTCAACCTTATAAATCAACAAAATGTTGTGAGTGGAGGCAAGCAAGATAAAATCTAGACTGAATAGAATTTTTGTTTTTATGTCGGTATGGACAGTTCAGACAAAATTGTGTGGAATTCATCCAAGAAGATATTAATTCTTATCAGAAATTACAGTTTCAGGTCAGAGCTAAGATGGCGGAGAGTAAGCAGTGACTTCTCCAAGCTCCCCAAGAATTTCGTCCTTGGGAGCTAAAAAGTAAATTTGAGCAGATTTAAGGGTGACAGAACCCATTGGGAGACAGAGAGTGGAAGATTCCCAGCCCAGAGAAGTGCCTAATCAGGTCGGGGCAGGGAGAACGGAGCACACAGGGGTGGCACCAGCGCGGACCTGAGAGCAGAGTGCAGGAGACTGGAAAGCCCCACCCAGCAGACTCACCCAGCTGGAGGCTTCTGCAGCCCTCCCACAGCTGAGGTGAGGACCAATGGAACTGGGTAGGAGGGAACGCAGGGCACATAGCAGGGTCAGCGGTTTTTCCTGGGGCTAGCACCCTGCGGCCTGGATTTTTGAAGCTACATGCCCAGACTTTCAGAAGTTGGGATGGAGGAATGAAATCTAGGGGCTCTCATCTCCCTCCCTGATACACAAAAAATCAAGAGGTAAAAGCCCCACCAAGAGTACATTCTTGCATTAGGGTAAACAGCCCCAGGCTTGGAAATCACTGAGGAAGGGGGAAGGGAGACTGTTCAGAGCCTAAACCCAGGTGGGTGGAGCCAGCAAGCGCTAACAACAAAAGCTCAGGTGTGCTCTAGAGCCACCTGGCCAATCAGCAAGCCAAAGCCCCACCCTTCTACTACAGTGAGCCTGCCTGAGAAGCAGCACAGAGAAAGAGGTGGAAACCTGAAACATAATACCCCCGGCCTCAGGTAACTCAGGGGAAACACCAAGATTCCTGGCCCTGGCCTCAGTCCACATACTTAGAGGCCACAGCTCACTAAGTCAACAACCGAACTAATACCTCCCAGCCTGAGAAACTCACCCCGGAAGCAGATATCCACTGTAAAACTACAGGATATAGGCAACCACAATGGGGAAGAAGGAAACTGGGTAGACTAGAACCATCAAATCATTCTATAGTGAGCAAGAACCACCGAACTCAGAAGGCAACATGGACTCTGCACACACATTGGAGACCACAGAAGGAAATGTGAACTGGTCTCCAGCCCAAAAAGCCTTCTTGGAGAATCTCAAGAGGGATTTTAAAAATGAAATTAGACAGGTAGAAGATAAATTTAAATCTATACTGACCAAATTGGAAAAAAAAATTCACAGAAGAAAACAAACTTTTTAAAAGCAAAATTGGAGAACTAGGACAGGAGGTCCAAAATCTAACCAGAGAAAATACCTGCATAAAAATGGAGCACCAAAAACTAATTGAGGAAAATAATTCAATAAAAATTAGAATCAGTCAAATTGGACCCAAGGACTCCATGATGCAACAAGAGTCTGTCAAACAAAACACAAAGATTGAAAAATGAGAAGAAAGTTCAAAATACCTCAGAGGAAAAACAATTGACCTGGAAAATAGATCCAGGGGAGATAATCTAAGAATTATAGGCCTCCCAGAAAGCCATGATGAAAAAAGTAGCCTGGACAGCATGCTTCAAGGGATTGTCAAAGAAACCTGTCTTGAGGTCTTAGAATCAGAAGGGGAAATAGTTATTGAAAGAATTCACCAATCTCCTCCTGAAAGAGACCCCAAATTGAAAACTCCAAGAAATATAATAGCCAAATTCCAGAGTTACATGGTCAAAGAGAAAATATTGAATGCAGCCAAGAAGAAACAATTCAAATATCATGGAAATACATTCAGGATTGCACAGGATTTAGCAGCAGCTACATTAAAATATTGGAGGGATTGGAATGCCATATTTCATAAAGCAAAAGAACTAGGACTGCAACCAAGGTTCAACTACCGGGCAAGACTGAGCATATTCTTTCAGGCAAGGAGATGGTCATTTAATGAAATAAAGGACTTCCAGACTTTCCTTATGAAAAATCCTGAACTCAATGGAAAATTCGATCTCCACTTACAAGACCCAAGAAAGACATGAAAAGGTAAACAAGGAAAACATACACTCACACAGACACATACACACACTGATGCCCACACTTCCACATAAGCTGGGACTCAATAAGAGCAAACTGCTTACATTCCTTTTTGGGAAGCATATACCTGTCAATACTGAAATTTGTATAAGTATTGTGACATTTAAAAGGGATGTACATAGAAAGAGCATATGGGTATAAGTGAATTAATCTGAAAATTAAAAAAAAACCCTATTAAGGGAAAGAAAGGAATTGTAATGGGAGAAAAGGAAAGCTATAGGCAGAATATGGGAAATTATGCCACAAGAAGAGGCATAAAAACATACAAAAGCAGAGGGGTGGGAAGGAAGGAGATGAACATCATA
>JAQQSU010017310.1:0-10732 GCA_028627135.1 Pseudochirops cupreus | reverse complement strand
AGATCATATTTCATTATATATTTATTATATATTGTATATAGTATTATATATTATTACTATATAGTACTTATATTATTATATAATAGATCATATTTTATTTATTATATATTATATATAGTATTATATTATTACTATATAGTACTTATATAATACTTATTATATAATAGATCATATTTTATTATATATTATATTATATATTATATATAGTATTATATATTATTACTATATAGTACTTACAACCACTTTTAAGCCTAGTCCCAAACTGTTTTCTAGAATGATGGAACAAGTTCCCAGCGCCACCAACAGCACTGAAGATCCTCACTCGTTAATGTTCCTAATGTTCCCTCTTTATCATCCTTGTTAATTTGTTGGGTGTGGTTTTAATTGCAAGTGCATTTCCTAATCTCCATTTTCCGGATGAGGAAGTTGAGGTCCGGTGGGTGACACAGCTAATTCACGTCAGAGCTACACCTCCAACCTGGGGCTTCTCCTTCCAAATGCAGAGCTTTTTCCACTCCACGATGCTTTGGAAAAGTTTGGCCCAGGCTTCTCACAGCCAGCCACGAGGCTCTTCCAAGAGTGGGACTTTGATGCCAATGACTACAGCAAGGTAGCACACAACCCTCTTACACAGCCTGTGGATAATGGAAACTTTGACCACCATGTTTCCTTTGGAAGCCTCCCTGTCCCCCACGTGCCCGCTTTTTCCTGGAGTGGCCCTGGTTGGCATCAAAAACAGACGGGACTATATTACATGCTGGTTGGGGTTCCACCCTCCCCTCCCTGGGCAAATCCGTTGGCTGTGGAGGGACATTTTCACCCCGAAAAAAATATCTCAGGACTTGGTTGTTTCTTGGGGCCTTTTATAGGATGCTGGTCATTGGGTCTCTCTTGGCCCACCCTCCCAGCGCTGGCCCCCTTTGCTGGCTCGTTCCCCAGTCATCAGACGTTTAACTTTCTTGGCCTAGCAATTTTCACTTCCCCCAAGGGCCATTGGCCCAAGCTTGCCACTAGCTAAAGCATTCTTGGAAAACAGTACTTCCTCTGAAGCAAGTTTGGCTCAACTAACCCCTGGTCCCACACCAGAGAAGGAAACATTAAGGTTTTGTTTTTCCCCAGGTGCCCCCACAGCAGGACAGCGGTCAGGGTCCAGAAGACACAGGGAATCATTGCTGACATTTATACCGCACTTAAGGTTTGCAAAGGTGGGGTGTTTTGGTTTGTTTGTTTTAAAAATTTTATCTCACTTGATCTTCCACAAACAACCCTGTGAGGTAGGTGCTATTATTATCCCTATTTTACAGATGGGAAAACTGGGATTGGGAAAGGTTAAGTGACTTGCCCAAAGCCACTTTACCTCCTGAGGCTGAAGCAAGATTTGCCTTCAGGGCTTCCTGACTCCGAGTCTCCAGCACCATCTAGTAGAGTCCAGGGGTGGGGGACTTGAGGCCTCCAGGCCACATGGGGCCTCTAGATCCTCAATTGCAGCTCTGACTGAATCCAAACTTCACAGAACAAATGCCCTCAATAAAAGGATTTGTTCTGTAAAACTTGGACTCAGTCAAAAGGCTGAATCCAGGGACCTAGAAGGCCACATGTGGCTTGGAGGCTGCAGGTTGCCCGCTACTACACTGGACCCACCCGTTACAAGAGAAAGAGCGAGAAAGCCACAGTGTCCCATGGAGGCTGAAGAAGTGGGGGGAGCTGAGGGTGATGCTGAGGTTGGGAGCTTGGGTGACTGGGAGGATAGTAGCACCCTTGATGATGACTAGGAAGCTCAGGAGAGGTGTTGGTTCTTTGGGGAAAGGGAATGTGTTCTGTTTTGGACATGTCGAGTTTACTATGCATATGGGACATAAGCATAATAAAATAATATTAGCAGTCATTTTCAGTTGTGTCTGACTCTCTGTGACCCCATTTGGGGTTTTCTGGGCAAAGATGCTGGGGTGGTTCGCCATTCCTTCTCCAGCCTGTTTTATAGATGAGGAAACTGAGGCAGAGAGGGTTAAGTGACTTGCCCAGGGTCACACAGCCAGTAAGTGTCTGAGGCCGGATTTGAACTCAAGAGGATGAGTCTTCCTGACTAGAGGCCCAGCGCTCTATCCACTGTACCACCTACCCCTTGATGCTTTGGGTGTGGCCAACAAACTTAGCATCATATCAACTACATTTGGCTGGCTTATTCCCCATACATTAAAATAATCCTGCATATGTATAAACTAGGCAGTTTATACTAGTTATCATAACTAGTTATACCAGTTAAGACAGTTTTATAAACTGAATAAACTAGAAACTTTGGAGGTCACCTACTTCAACTCCCTTGTTTCATAGCTCAGAAGACTGAGGCAAACAGGGTTAGGTGACTTGCCCAGGGTCACACAGTGCTAAGTGTCAGAGAGGAGATTTGAACTCAGATACTCTGCCCCCAACCTTCTAGGATATTGATGCATCCTCAAGTCATGCATGGTGAGGGTGTGACCCTAAGGCAAGAGGGATGGTCAGATGATCCCTCAAGTTCCTTTCTCTGACCTTATCGTGCCTTTTGCTTAGATGGGCCGACTGTTATAACTGCCATTTCTGCACCCACTCAAAGTTTACATAAGGCTTTCCTCCCTACGGCCCCATGAGGTAGGTCGTGCAATCATTATTTGCTATGTTGTCGACCTCTAGCCCTCCCCACCCTATTTCCCTAACATCTGAGTGCTTTGGTGTTGATATGAGACTTCCTTTCAGGCTTGCTCAGCTCCTCCCTGGAAGATTACTGTGATGCCAGGGCTGGAAACTAAGCCAGCCAAGAGGGGGGCTGGAGTCAGGACTTCTCCTGGGGTGCCATGCTCTCTTTACCTGCTACAGGCTTGGGCAGAGCAGGCGTGTGGACCAGTAAAAATAACACTGCGGACTCAGAGCAGCGTGGTAGAGTGGGAACGTGTCCTTGATTTGGAGTGAAAGGGCCTGGGTTCAGATCCCGCCTCTGACACTTACTTGGACAGATGACCTTGGGCATCTTCTCTGGACTTTCACTTTCTCATCTGTAAAATGAGGGGAGGTAGGACCAGGTGACTTGCTCAGGTCTCTTCTAGCTCTAAATACATGATACTAGGATTTGGAATCAGGAAGTAATTTTGAATTTGGAATATCAACCTTGACCCATTAATTAAGAAGCTACTTAACCTTGCTGAGCCTCAGTATTCTGATCTGCAAAATGGGGGAGAGTGAAGAAGGGGGCAGAGAGAGAGCCAAAACTCCCTTATCTTCATGGTTTCTGGCCACGTGGCAGTTCCTTTCTTGGCTAGCCTGGTTTCCTTTCCCTTGTATCACAATCATCTCCCCAGGAGGATCTGAGTAAGAGCCCAGTAAGATTCCGGGGAAGGGAAGTCCCATATCAACACCAAGTCATTCTGATTGTTAGAAGAGCTGGGTGGGGAAGGCCAGAGGTTGCCAACTGAGTGAATTATGGAATGGATGTTTTGCCTCATTCAAAGAGTTGCTGACCTACTGAATGCCAAAGACCATATGAGACGTTATCAGTAAATGGCCCCTTTGCCCTACAGACCACACCTGGCAGTTTCCTCATGCCCAAACTTTACACTAGTGCCCTCTCAAGTAGATCTCTCCCCAGTATTTTCCTGCTTTATCTGAGCCTAAGAAATATTTGTCATCTGCAAGACTTCCTGTGTTTTCTTTAAACATACCCAGTTTCTTTTTGGGGAACAATAAATCAAAGCTATTTGCTTTATTTGGCTGCCATCCCCCCTTTTAGGCAGCCCACAGAGGTGACACCCCTAACTGAACTCCTGCCCCCGGGGCTCAGGAGCCAGGGAGAAGGGGCCTCCCGAGAGTCAGGACTAGGAAACAGGAAGTCCTGCCTAGTATGTGACTTAGGCCAACATCGTGATCATGTCCCGTCCACGATAATGACGTCACAGTAGCCAGTCTGGCTCAACATCATTGATCAATCAGACAGTCTTAGGGAAGCATCCTGGTGTAAGGGCACCAGACTGAGTCAAGAAACTCGGGTTCCAGTCCCAGTTTTGTTACTAACTCACTATGTATTTTGACACAAAACCTTTCTCCTTTTGGGTCTTACTTTCCGTATTCTTAAAATTTATTCTTTTAAATTAAGAAGCATTTATTTTTCTCTTCCCAGCCCAAAACTGAAGAAAAGAGAAACAAAATCTTTGTAAGACACAAGCAGAAGCAGGCAAAACAATTTCATACACTGGCCATATGGAAGCCTATGTCTTGTTCTGCATCTTGAGTCTATGGCCTCTCTTTCAGGGCTGGATAGCACTCATAGGTGGCGCGTGGGTAGAGTGCTTGGCCTGGTGTCCGGAAAACCTGAGCTCAAATGCAGTCAGCAGCTAGCTGTATGAGCCTGGGCAAGTCACTTAACTTTTGTTTGCCTTAGTTTCCTCCACTGGAAAAAGGAGATGATAATATTACACACCCACTTCGCAGAGTGGCTGAAAGGATCAAATGAGATGATACTTGTGACGAACTGAGCACAGTTACCTCTGTTATTATTCAGATGGCTCCCATTTTTTAGATGTTCATGGTTTACAACGTCCTAATGGCGTATAACTCATCTGAACTGTGCAAAACTCCTGAGATAGACATATAAATACTTTTTTAAAAGTTTTATTGATTTTTTTTGGACATTGCCGTCCATGTCCCAGCGATCAGCCCTCCTTACCCCAAGACTCTTCTTTGAAAGGACGGTTGTTCAGTTCAGGCATTTCAGTCGTGTCAGACTCTTGGTGACCCCATTTGGGGGTTTCTTGGCAAAGATACTGGAGCGGTTTGGCATTTCCTTCTCCAGCTCATTTTACAGATGAAGAAGCTGAGGCAGAGTCAAGTGACTTGCTCAGGGTCACACAGCTAGTGCCTAAGGCCAGATTTGACTCAGAAAGATGAGTCCTCCTGACTCCAGGCCTGGTGCTCTATCTAGGGCAAATAAATAAAGTACTGAGACCCAGAGGGGGAAAGAGACTTTCCCAAAGTCACACAGAAACCTAAAGGTAGACTTGGGACTAGGACCCAGGTTTCCTGACTCACAGTCTGGTGTCCTTTCCCCTCTATCAGGCTGCTTCCCCGCCCCCAAGACTCTCCATTTAATGGATGATGAGGGCAAAGGAGAAACTGATTTAGGAAAATTTGAGGAGGCAAAGGACACTTTCAACTTGGGGATAGGGGAAGTCTGACCAAAGGAGGCGGCATCTGACCTTCTCCTTGAAGGAGGAGGATTCTGAAAGGCAGAGATGAAGAGGTAAGTGGATTCCAGACCTGGAGAACAGCCAGATAAACATATAGAGGCAGGAGATTTCATATCCAGTTCAGGGAATTCAGGAAGTAGCTAATAATAGTCTAATTTGACTTGATGATGAAGGAAGAGGCACAGGACACAATGGATAGAGTGCTGGGCCTGGAGTCAAGAAGACTCATCTTCCTGAGTTCAAATCCAGCCTCAGACACTTACTAGCTGTGTGACCCTAGGTGAGTCACTTCACACTGTTTGCCTCAGTTTCCTCGTCTGTAAAATGAGCTGGAGAAGGAAATGGCAAATCACTCCAGTTTCTTTGCCAAGAAAATCCCAAATGGGGTCACAGAGAGTCATATATAACTAAAAAAAAAAAGGACTGAACAACAACATAACATGGGAAATAGGCTAGAAAGGGAGATTGGAACCTGATCGTAGAGGACCTTAAATGCCAAACCAAGAAGTTGTTATTTTATCCTACAGGCAACAGAGAGCACTTCTGAAGATTTCTGAATAAAGCTGTGACGTGGTTTTAGTAAGATGATTTTGGTAGCTGTGTGGAGATGAGAAGCGGGGAGACCAGTTAGGAGTCTGCGAAAATAATCCGGGTAAGAAGTAGGTGATGACGATTCCAGAAGGTGTGGTAGCAATGAGACTGTGTAGAGGCGTGTGTTGTAGGGGGGTGTGCTCGTCTGTTAGGATATTAATAGGATGAATATTAACATGACATTATGATATTAACTTCACAGCTTAATTATAATTACTATGTTATATTTTATTAATATTTGTTTCAACATTTTATAATAATATCTTATTATTATTGCAATGTAATTGTATTAATATAACAACAATAGTACCTACTACGTGCCAGGCATTGTGCTGAGTAGTTTACAAATATGGTCTCATTTGATTCCCACAACAACCCCAGGAGCTAAGTGTTGTTGTTACCCCTGTTTTATAATTGGGGAAGCTGAAGCAAACAGAGGTTAAGTGACTTGCCCTGGGTCACACAGCTAGTAAGTGTCCAGGGTGGGATTTGAATTCAGGTGCTCCAGACTCCAGGCACAGCTCTCCATCCACTGGGCTATCTAGCCACCTGGGGACTACCAGAATGGGGGATGATTAAGTGAGCTCTAATCCAGCCAAGAGAATTTGAAGGAATGTGGTCCAGTGGTCAGAGGACGTGAGTTTGAATGCTGGCTCTGCCACGTGCTCCTTGTGTGGTCTAGAGCAGTCACTCAGCCTCTCCAGACTTCAATTTCCTCATCTGTAAAATGGAAGGGTTGTTCTAGAAGACTTTAAGATGCCTTTTGCTTAGACTTACATATTAGGCGTTCTTGTTTGCACTAACACCCAAATACCCCAATTTCTTCCATCACATGGCATGAAACCTATCCTAACTGCTTTAGAAGCTGTTGATTTCCAGCCTGCATTATTTCTGGGTATAACATGCTTCATACATAGTGTTTAAAGTCATTTCTTTTATTGGTCCTATTTCAAGTGGCCCTTAGTCCTAACATCCTGGGGTTTTTCTGGACAAGTACAAACTTACCCCAGCTATCTCCATCATGATTTTAATAAGAACAGCTCTTGTCGGGGTTGAGATCCAGTTTTGGAATCAGGAAGATCTGGGCTCAGATTTAACCTTTGGCACATACTAGCTGTGTGATTATGAGTAAGGTACTGAACTTCTGAGTTCCCCAGATACCTCTCAAAGGCAATAGCCTTACACAAGATGTCACTAATATGCATTATTGACAAGAATTTCCAAACCTATTTCCCTCCTCTGGTGAAATCCCAGCTCTGCACCAATTCTACCCAAAAGACAAGTAGCAAAAAGCTCTTTCTTACATACCACTTTGCCTTTTACCCAGTGTCTCCTTTCAGTGTCCCTCTGAGATAGAGAACGCTGAAATTTTTACGTCCATTTTACAGATGAGGAAAATTACACTCAGAGGCTATGACTTGTTATGCAATTGATCAATTAACATGTTAATCTCCTATTATGTGCTAGACTAAGTGCTGGGGCTACAAATACAGACAAAGAGTAGTCCCTGCCCTCAAGGAGCTTACAATCTAATGGCAGAGACAACAGGCAGATATTATATACAAAGCAAACTAGCTCTTTTTGTGGTGGCAAAGAACTGGAAATTGAGGGGATGCCCATCAACCTGGGAATGGCTGAGCAAGTTGTGGTGTATGAATGTAACAGAATATTGTGGTGCTATAAGAAATGATGAGCAGGCAGACTTCAGAAAAACCTAGAAAGACTTATATGAACTGATGCTGAGTGAAGTGAGCAGAACCAGGAGAACACTGTACACAGTGACAGCCACAGTGTTTGAGGATTGAATTTGATAGACTTGGCTTTTCTGAGCAAAGCAAGGATCTAAGACAATTCCAAAAGGCTCGTGATGGAAAATGCTATCCACATCCAGAGAAAGAACTATGGAGTCTGAGTGCAGATCAAAGCATACTATTTGCTCTCTCTCTTTTTTTGTTATGTTATGTTTTGTTTTGTTTCTTCTTTCTTGTGGTTCATTTCGTTAGTAATAATTCTTCTTTACAGCATGACTAATGTGAAAATATGTTTAATATGAATGTATGTGTAGAGCCTATATTAGATTATATGCTGTCTTGGGGAGGGGAAAGGGGAGAAAAGAGGAGAAAATTTAAAACCCTAAGGCTTGTGGAACCAAATGCTGTAAACTAAAAATAAATATATTTTTTAAAAGCAAGATACCTACAGGATAAATAGGAAGTAATTAATAGAGGGAAGGCACTGGAATTAAGGGGGGGGTTCAGAAGGCTTCCTGTAGAAGCTGAGATTTGTTTTGGAACTTAAAGGAAGCCAATGAGGTCAGTAGTCAGAGTGGAGGAGGGGAAGTGTTCCAGGCATGGCAGACAGTCAGAGAAAATACCCAGAGTAAAAAGACAGAGTATCTTGTTCATGCAATAGCCAGGAAGCGAGTGTCATTGGATGTTAAGGAGTAAAGTTCATAAAGACTGGAAAGGTAGGAGGGGACTAGGTTATGAAAAGGCTTTGAATGCCAACCAGCATTTTTTATTTGCTCCTAGAGGCAATAGGGAGTCACCAGAGTTTATTGAGTAGGAGATGGCGACTTGATGTTTTAGGAAAATCGCTTTAGTGTCTTAATGGAGGATGCACTGGAGTGGGGAGAGACTTGATTGTGGGCAGACCTACCAGCAGACAATGACCACGCAGTTGACAAGTGACGGGACTGGCGATTGAACCCTGGTCTTCTGACTTTTTCCATTGCTCTGGATAAAGTCAAATGTAAATTTTGTGGAATGAGTTGTTTTTTCTCCAGTACCATGCTGTCTCATGATAACAACTCACATTTACATAGCACATTATTCAGAGTTCAGTTTTAAGCTCTCTTGACCAGATCCCAATAATGACTCACACAGCAGCTTTAACCTGCCCCATTTTTTCCTTAGGTAGCCTGGTGGCCCTCCTGGAGGCTCACCGTTATTGGTACTGGGATTAGGTCAATTTTAAACCTTACTTCAGATCAAAACTATTGAACTCACACTATCCACCTGCCTCTATCTTCCCTCGTAGCAGGAATTACAGGCTCATGAAATCTGGTAGTGCCATACTCTTTGAACTCCGGCCTGATGAAAGGGGACAGAGCCCTCTGCTCAGGCTAGAACCTAGCCTCTCCTGAAGATACTGGGAAGGCTTAGATCAGCTTGACAGACTTCTGGGCCTAAGGGGGCCTGTGATGTGAAGATGTGTTAAATAGGCCTCTGGGAAAGACTCAGAAGAAGTGAATATTTCAGGAAATTTGCCTTCTTCAGGCCTATGAAATTGGGAGGGGCTCCTGGTCTCCACTACCCCTAAAGGCAGCCTGGCATTTCACCAGTAGCCTGGGAGAGAAAGGGTGGGCGGTGGACAATGGGGAAGAAATCTTGCACTTTTCCCGGAGGAGCCCAGTAGCAGCCTTTGTGGAAAAAGACAGAGAGAGAACTGAAACAATGGAGACTCGTGAAATGTCAAAGCTGGACATTAACCCACTTGGTTTCATCACTCACCCTCCAGGCTGAGCCAGCACCATTGTCAGATGGGTGAGCGCCAACCCGATATAGCAGCTACCCCCAGATCCCACTTGTCATTGTAGCCAGCTGCGCACCAGGACACCAGAGCCCGCCTAGCAGGGGCATCCTGCTGCCTGCCCTCCTGCTACGGGAGGGCCTCATTGCTGCTGGAAAGGGCATGCCAACTGGCCACCACGCGCCTTCTCCCCCCCTCCCTGTGACTCCACACACCAAGACCCTCCCCCTGGTCACAGTGTGCTTATACCTGTTGTCTTCCTCTGTCCAACTTATGCTCTTTGGGGACAGAGACTGAATTCTTTTTGGTTTTGTCTCCTCAGCTCCTGGCACAGTTTGTAGCACACAGTAGATGCTTAATAAATGCTTGTGTGAACCTACAGTTTATGTAATAATAGCTAGCACTTGTGTGGAGATCTAAAATCCGCAAGGCACTTTATATACATCTATATATAAGATCTCATTTGGTCTTCACAACAACCCTGGGAGAGACGTACTATTTATCCCCATTTTGTTAGTGTTGCTCAGCTGTTTTTCATTTGGGCCCAACTCTTCCCGATCCCATTTGGGTTTTCTTTTTCGTTTTTTAAATTTTGTTTTTGTTTTTTGGAGAGGGTAAGACAGGGCAATTGGGGTTAAGTGACTTGCCCAAGGTCACATGGCTAGTTTTTGTGTTAAGTGTCTGAGGCTGGATTTGAACTCAGATCCTCCTGACTCCAGGGCCAGTGCTCTCTTCACTGCACCACTAGACGCCTCATGGGGTTTTCTTGGCAAAGATACTGAGTTGGTTTGTGCCATTTCCTTTTCTGGCTCATTTTACAGATGAAGACAATGAGGCAAATAGAGTGAAGTGACTTGCCCAGGGTCACAAGCTAGTGTGTGAGGTCGCATTTGAACTCAGAAAGATGAATCTTCCTGACTCTAAGACCAGCACTCTGTGCACTATGGCGCCACCTAGCTGCCCTATTTTACAGGTTAGAAAATAGAGGTTAATAGAAGTTAAGTGACTTGTCCAGGGACTCACAGCTAGTCAATTTCTCAAGCAGGATTCAGATTTGGATCTTCCTGATTCCTATTCCAACAAGGTATCCACTATATCATATGTCTCATTGATCAACACCTTCATTTTATAGAAGTGATTATTGCTACCAATGTCTCTGATAAAGGCCTTATTTCCAAAATTTACAGGGAATTAAGTCAAATTTATAAGAATACAAGTCATTCCCCAATTGATAAATGGTCAAAGGATATGAACAGGCAATTTTCAGAGGCAGAAATTAAAGATATCTTTAAGCATATGGAAAAATGCTCTAAATCACTATTGATTCGAGAAATGCAAATCAAAACAACTTTGAGGTACCACATCTCACCAGTCAGATTGGCTAAGATGACAAAACA